>CAKNYM010025124.1:0-14707 GCA_932195095.1 Andricus curvator
GTTACGAACCAGTGATAGTTTCGCACCTCCGAGAGCACCTATCACAAGGACAATTACTTGTACCGAATATTTTGGGTACAGTCGTTGTAGCTCTCTTTTAAGGTCTTGATACCTCTCCTCTTTTTCTTTCTCCTTTGCAGTGATGTTGTATTCGGACGGAGCCGAGAATTCGATCACGAATATAGTTCGTTTCTCGAAGTCTTGGAGAACAATGTCAGGCCTCGAGTGCGCAACGGAGGCTGCTGCCCGAAAATCGTAGTTCCAGAAAATTTGGCACGTCTCGTTTCGGACAATCGACTCTATCTCTTTTGGAGCGTTCGGCAGGGCAGGGTCGCGGCCAACATCGTAAGAGCGACAAAGATGGTAATAAAGCACTCTTAGGGCCGCATTATGTCTATAGATATACGTCGTTCCCGCGTGGGTCGGACACCCTGATAGTATGTGTTCTAGGTACTCAGCGTGTGCATGACACGCTCTGCACCTATCACTGGGAACTTCTTGACATAAAATGCGCTCACGGTATGCTAAGGTGGAAATGACACCGTCCTGGCATGCGAAAATAAAACCCTCTGTACCTGAATTAAGCCCTGATGATTTGAGGAAAGCAAAAGCTTGCTCCTTCGACAAGGACTGTTTTTCTACATTTCTGTGAAAGTTTCCGTGCATTTTCTTGTCGAGTAGCTCTTGGTGAAAATTTGCAACCTCTACTTTCTTCACTTTGGTTTTTAGAAGTGAAGTATCTAGATGAAGTAATGCACTTTCCTCACTTCTGATGTTAAAATTCAGGCCAAGGGTCTCGGCGGCTTGCTCCGCGGCTTTGTAAAGGAACGCTCCTTCGCCAATCATCTCGTGGTTCCTGACCATCTTTAGGAGAGGATCTCTGCCATTCGCAACGATGTAAGCTGTACTTAGAACAATCCAGTTATGAAGACACTGGAGATTCAGAAGGCCGCGTCCACCTTGACGGCGTGAAATATATAATCGCGGAACTGACGAATTGATATGCAAGCTTTTATGCATATGCATGACCTTACGTGTAATGACATCAAGGGCCTTAAACTCGTTCTTCGTCCATTGAACTACCCCAAACGAGTAGAGTAGAACCGGGACGGCAAGCATGTTAGTCGCAGATACTTTGTTCAACGCCGACAGATTGGAAGACCAAATCTGTCGAAGAAGATGCTTGTATCTGCTTCGGAGAGACTCCTTCACTGATGTTACGTCCTGAATGCGGTTTTGAGGCACGTCCAGGTATGTATAGGTCTCTCCAGTATTAAGATGTCTGATAACACTTATATCCACAAGCTCAGGGTCCTTGGGAACGCCAGTAATCTTTCCTTTCTTCAGATAAATTTTGGCACACTTGTCCAAGCCAAAGTCCATCCCAATCTCTCCTGTGTAGTTCTTGACAATATTTATAGCAGTTTGAAGTTTGCTTCTACCAGAGGCATAGATCTTCAGGTCATCCATATAAAATACATGAGTGACCTTATGCTCGCGCTGATTAGTGTTGCCACAGAGGTATCCAGGAGAATTTCGTAGTGCGAGAGATAGAGGCAAAAGTGTGATGCAAAAAAGCAAAGGGCTCATGGTATCACCTTGAAAGACGCCTCTCTGGAAGGTGACGTTGTTCGTTGTCACACGATAATTTCTAGATGAGATAGTAAATCTAGTTTTCCAAAGAGGCATCAATCTCTCTATGCATCTCACTATGTGTGGATGTACCTTCAAGCTTTCCAACAGACAGATGATAAGTCTATGAGAGGTTGAATCGAAAGCGTTCCGGCAGTCAATCCAGGCCATTGACAGGACGCGCTGATGGGCTGCAGCGTCTTTACAGACACACCTGTCAATCAGCAGATTCTCTCGACAGCCTGCTACACCTTTTTTCGAGCCACGTTGTTCGTACATATCTCGCCATACAGGCTCAATTCGTCGAACAATCCTGTTGTTGAGGACAGCTGTAAAGATCTTATACAGCGTGTTTAAACAAGTTATTGGCCTGTAATTCTCTGGGTTGGACAAGTTGCCGTTTTTTGGAAGGAGTATATTGCGTCCTAACACCAGCCACTGCGGAATGGGCGTCTCCGACTTTAAATATGAGGTGAATATGCGGGCCAAATGTTGGTGTGTAAAAGTAAACTTCTTCCACCAAAAGTTCTTGATACAATCTGGTCCAGCAGCGGAAAAGTTCTTCGTGCCTCTAAGTGCTTTTTTCACCTCTTCGGCAGTGATTGATGGACATTCCTCCTCAGATTTTATGAGGTTGTCGCAAAACTCCTTGAAGCGGATGATATTTTCAGTATCTTCTTTCAACTCTAGTGTTTTCGGGATCTTGTACACCTCTCTCCAAAAAGTCTCTACCTCCTTGGGCTTGGGTGGATTTTTTACAGAAACAGGTAGATCGCTGAAGAGGCGCGATGGGTCACCGAGAAACTGTTGATTCTCCCTTATACATCTCTCCCTCTTCTGTATTCACCTCCTTGCGTCAGATAACAGCCGTATTTTGTCAACAATATGCTGCTTGATTGTCAGCAGCTTTGACTTGTTTAGTGTGTGATTCAAGATCCTTAGTTCTTGGTCGAACTTTCGAACCTTTTCCGTAAACGGTCTACCAGATGTCATGTAGTCAATCACACATTGAACACGGGACGCATTCTGTCTTGCCCATCCAATCTTCTTGTTCAGTTGATGCAAGCGTCTTTTGGTCTTTTGATCCATCGTTGGTTTCAGCCTTCGATTTGAATCAGCTAAAGTTCTCGCAGCACCATAAACTGAGCAATTGATGGTCCAGAGGTCGGACTCTTGCGAGATATCTCCACGAAGGAAGGCATCCATTTCAGCCAGATCTTGGGGCTTAGGAGGAACTTGTATGTTAATGTTCCTTCTAGTAATGAAATGGCGATCATCTCTCAGAAGATGCCTGCTTTCTGCGGTTGGTCTCAATGTCGCTTCCTCATCTTCGTCTGCAGCTTCATAAAGCAGCGGTTGGAGAAGCGCTCCGCGTACATATCCATTTTTCCGGAGGTAGTCGGCTTGATTTCGCAAAGACTGATGCGAAACGTGCTGAAGCTCTGGGTGTTTCTGGCACCACAGAGTGTGCATACGCGCCATAAAGCCTCCGCGAACAGGGATAATGCTGGCATCGTAGCAGTCTAGCACGTCATCCCTGAGTTGATCCGTCCACTCAATCTGGGCGTTTCGCCGGTTCGTCGTCGTGTTTCCATCTAAATTATTTTCAGCACCCCGAACTCTAGGCTGATCGGCATTGTTTGCCGACCCATTGTCGGGTGCTCTGCGCGTTCGATTGTCTTGAACCGCATCTACAACATTTTGGTGTTTTGGTGGTTTCATTGTTGTTCCCACGAGCAGCTAGGGAAAGGGTTAGTCCGTCCTTGTAGAGCCCCGCGTGCAAGGATAAGGCTGCATACTCTGAGAGGTCGCCCGGTATCCCAGAGTCACCGTTTGAGACACCTAACCCAGGTGCCATTCAGCTTTCGGCACGGTTGTTACGCCTCCGCTTAGGAGTTATTTCTTCGGGACCATCCCTGGACAATTGTCCGCGACTGCTTATTAATTATTGTAACCATATTCAGCAGAAACCCTTGGTACAGGAACCCTCTATCCGCAACCCGAGGACGCGTTCGGTGGCTTTGTCATAGGCCCTTCGGTTCTATTCCAAAGGAATCGAAACCGAAACCGAATTATATATATATATAATAATAATATAATTAATAATAATTATATATATATATATATATCTGCCTCTCTGGTCTTTTGTAGGTTAGGTTGCAATTTGACAAAATCAATTTACCTTATCTGATAACTGTATATTATATTGATCGACAATTACTGAAGATCAATGTGTATACAAACCTAGATACGTTGTCAATGACGTCAACAGAAAACGATCCTGCACACTTTACTTCGAAGTTTTCCCAATCATGTCCGTCTGCTGAGGATCACACCAGACCGTCACGATAGCACTTAGATATTTCCAATCCAGATCGTCTGAGTGGGGCCAAGCCAGACCGTTTCGACGACACTTTGAAAATTTTTCAATCGAGTCCGTCTGAGAGGGCCAAGGCCAACACCCTGTCAGACCGTCTCAAGTAGACGGTCTAGATTCGGACTAGCCAGCCAATCTCTCCACTGAAGACTGCCACGAACTAGATATTTTCAATCCAGACGGTCTGAGAGGGGCCAAGCCAGACCGTTTCGACGATAATTTGAAAATTTTGCAATCGAGTCCGTCTGAGAGGGCCAAAGCCAACACCCTGTCAGACCGTCTTAAGTAGACGGTCTAGATTCGGACTAGCCAGACGATCTCTCTACTTAAGACTGCCACGAAATTTTTCCACACGGGCCTGACTAACCTGACGAGTTAGGGAAATTTCGATAAATTAAAGTTGAAATTAATTTTATCGTCATGGTTAAAAATCGCAACTATTTGATTGAAAATTAAACTGTTTTGCTTGAGGATTCAAACCGTTTTGTAGAAAATCCATCTTTTTTGGCTCAATTCAACTATTTTTGGTAGAAAATTAAAATCCTTTTTGGTTAAAATATAAAATATCACGTTTTTCGTCGAGAATTCATCTTTTTTTGGTAGAAAATTCAATTACTTAGTTGGAAGTGAAATTACTTAGTTAAAAATTCATTTATTTGGTTGTTGATTCATCATTTTAGTTGAAAACCCTCTCTTTTGTTCAAAATTTAATTATTTTCTTGAAAATTATGTTTTCTAGATGAAAATTAATTGTTTTAACTGAAAACTTAACTCGTACATGTTTGGTTCATAATTTATCTTCTTATGTTAAAAATTCAAATATTTGGTTTAAAATTCCTGTATTTTAATGAAACTTGGAATTTTGTGGGCGAATATTCAATCTTCTTATTGACTAATTCAGCTTTTCGGTTGGAAATTCCTTTGAAAATTAAAACATTTGGTTGAAAATGAGATGTTTCTTATTTAGAATTAATTTTTTTTTACTGAAAATGTAACTTCCATTTTTTTGTCGAAAATTGATCTTTTTCCATAGAAATTAATTCTTTTTGGTTGAAAATTATACTATTTTATTGAAAATTTATCTGTTTTCGGTGAAATTGAACTATCGGTTGAAAATCCATCTTTTTTTGGTAAAAGAGCACTTTCATTAGTTGAAATTTCACCTTCTTGGTTAAAAATGAATTTCTTTGGTTGGAAATTCGTTTGGTTTTTAGTTGAAAATTTATTCTACTAACTGAAAATTATCCTACTTTATTTTTGGTAGAGAGTTTATATTTTTAGTTTAAACTTCATGTATTTGGTTAAAAATTAAATTTTTTTAGTTGAAGATTCTTCATTTTAGTTGAAAATTCACTTGATCTATTCCATTTTTTGTGGTAAGTTTACCTTCTTTGATAAAAATGTCATATTTTTCATAAAAAAATTATCTGTTCAGTAAAAAATTCAACTATTCTATTTTTTTTAATTCCTTTCTCTCATTGAAAAAAACTGGTTGGAAAATATTTTTTTTTTTATAGAAAATTCATCTTTTGGATAGAAAAATCCACTATTTGTTCAAAATTTAATACTTTTGGTAGAAAATTCATCATTGTGATTAAAAATTAATTTCTTTGCTTGAAAATTCGTTTCTTTTTAGTTGAAAATGATTTTTTTAACTGAAGATATAACTATTCCATTTTAGCTTCAAAATTTATAATTTTAGTTGAAAAATAATTAATTTGGTTGAACACTCGTTTTTTTTTTAAATTCACTTTTCCGTCTGCAAATTGCAATCTAATATTTTTCGTTTGTAAATTCATCTTTTTTTAGTTTAAAATTGAATTATTTTGTTGAGAATTCATTTTTTTGGTTGAAAATTGATTGTCTTAACTGAAAATTTAATTTTTCTATTTTTGTTTAAAAATAATTTTTTTATGAAAAAAAAACAAACTATTTTGTTGGAAATTCGCTTTTTTTGTTGAGTACTTATTTTTCTGAAATTTTAAGTATTCTAATTTTTGTTGAAAATTGATTTTTTTTAGATGAAAATTCATGTACTTTTTTCATGTACTTCTGTTTAAAATGAGTCTTTTTTGGTCGAAAATTAATCTTTTGGGTTGAAAATTCAACTATTTTTGGTTGAAGATTCATCATTTCAGTTGAACATTCATTTCTTTGGTTGATAATTTATCTTTTCGACTTGAAAACAAAACTAAAAAGTATTTTAAATATATTTAGACACAAAATTTATTTTGCATAACATAATTATTATTCTACGTGTATGGTTGGTTTTATGCCTAGAAGAATTTAGAAATTGGGATATTGTAGCAATCCTAAATAAGACACTGTTTAATGCGAATAATATGTTTTCTATTACTTTTATTTTTGTATAATTTATATTTAGCACCCTTACCAATTTGATGCGATACCCAGCGGGCACTGGGACATCCTACAGACGTCCTTAGAACGTCTTCAAATGTCCTGGGGCATTCATGGACATTGATGTTTATGTCCCAGAGACGTTATAAAGACAACTTAAAGACGTATTAAAGACGTTCCATGTCTGGCCTAAAATTGTCCTAAAGATGTCCGCAAGGATGGTCTTAAATACGTCCCAAGAAGGCCTATAAAAGGCATGAATATTTTTTTACGGTAAAAACTGCCCAGTGGGCACAAAACCATGAACATCCCAAGAACGTCCTTGGGGCGTTCCTAGGACGTCCAATGTCAGTCCAAACAACGTCTTTCGTTTCAAAATATTGTTTGAAAAAACAATTTTTTTAACTTTTAAAACATTCTGTGGTTCATTGGGAAGGTTAATTTTGTTCACTCACATTTTCACCCAGAGACTAAGAGACATTTCAAATAGTCGAAATATTTCTAAGTTCAACATGAAAAAAATTTCTTAAAAAATAAGTCTAAAATAGTTTTTCTTTATATTTTACATTATCTGATCCTTCAAGTTTTGTGTTCGAAAACGAAATTAACCGCGGGACTTTAACTTTAAGCGGAAATCGGGTGTGATGTCCTCATGATGTCCTCGTGATCTCTACATATAGTTTTAAAAATTGTGGAAAAAACACTTTTGTCACCTTTTAAAACAGTCTGGGGTTCATTGTGGAGGTTAATTTTTTTCACTCACATTTTCACCCAGAGACTTAGAAATTTCAAATAGTCGAAATATTTCTAAGTTCAAGTTGAAAGGAAATTCCTATTAAAAATAACTCTAAAATACTTTTTCTTTATATTTTAGATTATTTGAGCCTTCAAGTTTTGTGTTCGAAAAAAAATTAACCACGGGACTTTAACTTTAAGCGAAATCACATGTAATGTTCTCATGTTGTCCTCATGATGTCTACATATAATCGAGAAGTTGATGAAAGAACTTTTTTCTGTCACTTTTAAAATAGTCTGGGGTTCATTGTGGAGGATGACTTTTTTTTACTCACATTTTTATGAGTCGTGTAACACAAAAGTGTATCGATTTTAGGGTTGGCGAACTTTATATCCGAAATAATTAACATTTTTTGCGTAACTTCGTAAAATGGTAAAGCAAATCAGAACTTACGTCGATGGACTACTATTTTCTGAAAATTAAAACAAAAACATATAAGGCGAATTATAAGGTCGTTAAAACAGAAATACGTCTTTTGAAAAAATCCATTGACGTTGATTTGGATGCTCTTTATCGTTTCCCAAGAATTCAGTTGAAAATATTTTTTATTTGAATGTTATTTTGGGGAAACTAAAAATCGGTGCACTAGCGTTACGGAAGTCGCTATGGAAGTATCATATACCCTTAATAAAGATCTATCTTTAAAATATAGGTATATTTCCTTCGTTTAACATATTTATTCAAAATTATGATTATATTATTATTATATTATATTATAATATTATATTATTATATTATTATTATGACAACGGCCATACCACGCTGGAAACACCAGTTCCCGTTAGATCACTGAAGTTAAGCAGTGTTGGGCGCGGTTAGTACTTGGATGGGTGACCGTCTGATACTACTGCGTTGCTGTTGGCGGTCGTGGGTGTGGTGAGCCCACACTTGTAGTTATTTACTACAAGAAACTATCCACCTAGAAACACTACCCGAATCGGGTAGTGTCACGCTTACCCCTAGAGGCTCGCCGAAAGGGAAATGGCTTAATGGTATGAAAATCTTCCACAAGACGTTTTGAGGATGTCCTAGAGACTTCCTTACGACATTGCGTCTTCAGGATATCCTTTAAAGACATCCTAAAGACGAAAAATGGTCAGACATAGGACCTTTGTAAGACATCTTTAAGCCATACTAAAAACGTCTCTAAGATATACCTTACGGGACAAGTTTAGAACGTCTTTAGTATGACCTTATGACGTCTTTTTGTAAAAGCCTAAGAACGTCCACAAAAAGACGTCTGTAGGACGAGTTCCGGCCAAGTGTGCCCACTGGGTAGAATACATTACAGTTTTTCAGAAGTGGGATCAAGATCGTCGCGTTCGAAAGTTAATGTGAAAAATAACGGAAAGTGAACGTTGTGAAAAATTGCGAGGAAGTGTTAGAAGCGTCTAGAGGACGAACGCGTTTCGGTCGTGATCCAAAACACAAGTGAATAGAGTTGAATTGAAAGTGATGATCCTGAAATAGACGATCAGGCCTATTGTTGTGAAAACGCGCTCAGTGTGAGAAAGTATATTGATTCAGGAAAAAGTCCTATAGTGAATTGTGCAATCGAGTGACCTGTGGAAAATTCAAGATGGCTCACAACCTGCAAGAATTGACTCTCCCTGCTTTGAAGGAGATCTTGAAGACATTGGGACAACCTACGAGTAGAAATAAAGCCGAGCTGATAGCTCGCATACTTCAAGCGGATCCTGATGGAACGTGGGTTTGTCAAAGAAGTGATAAGCGGAGTAGTGAGGAATCTCAGTTGGATAGAAACGAAAATGATTCATTGATGGCTCAATTGGAAGCAACCAAACGTGAAATTGAAGAGCTGAAAAATACTGCCCGGACACGGAATCAACTGGAGCAAGAGGAGTCAGCGAGGAGAATCCGTGCAGAAACGGAAGAAATAAGGCGTCAATTGGAATTGACTGCAGCGGAGTTAGAAGGACTTCGCGAAGGATTGTTCGAGGCGTCATCAAGTGAAACTTAGAGCTCCGCCATATTGGAAAGTGAGAGAGCGGAGAGAGACAAAGATGCGGCTAGGTTGGAAGAAGTGCGGCGGCATATCGAAGCTTCGAGAAACAACGTTCCGCCCAGTATTCGAACGCCGACACCAAATTCGGGTAGTCTCGGAAGCACGAAAATGAGTATCACCTCTATTGGTGAGCTTCTGAGCACATTTCAAGGAAATAGCGGGACATTTGAAAGTGGGGAAAGGCAAATGAAACTGCTGAAGGCGACGTATAAATTAGACGATGATGCGGACAGAATCCTAATCGGTTCAAAATTGAAGGGCAAGGTTCTACAGTGGTTTCACTCTCGGCCAGAACATATTCAGATGACTACAGAGGAGTTACTGGACGAGATTAGAAAAATGTATCACCATAGGCCTAACAAGATCCTACAAAATAAAATATTTGAAGAAAGGATTTGGAGGAAAGGAGAATCCTTCAGTGAATATCTGCACGACAAGACGGTTTTAGCACATCGAGTGCCGATTGCGGAAGATGAGTGAATTGACTACTACGTCGAAGGCATTCCAGATTCCACGTTACGCAATCAGGCTTGCATCCAGAGATTTAAGAACGCAGAAGAACTTCTCATGGCTTTCGAGAAGGTAACGCTAAGTTTCAAATACCAATCCAGTGGAGTTGATAAGCCTCATAACAATGTGTTTAAGGAGAGCAAAGAAGGGGTGAAAGAGAGAAGTAGAGAGGCACCGAGCAAGATTCGTTGCTACAATTGCAGCAAGTGGGGTCACATTTCATCCGAGTGTGACCAAGAACTTCGAAGAAGGGGAGCATGCTTCAGGTGTGGCGCCGTAGATCACACCATTAAGGATTGTCCTCAGCGTGATAAGCGCCAACCAAGTGAATGGAAGCCAACATCCAGTGCCGAAATAGCTAACGTAGACCAACCTGAAGAGGAGGATGAATGTTTGACAAGTGAAGGCCGAGGGATCAAAAGGGCCTAACTAACATTTTTTTCGAAATTGAGGTTTTTGCATTTTTGGATTCTTTGAACAAATCCCAACCACGAGACATAATGCAAAAAATTAAAAAAAAATTGTTTCAACCTGAAAAACGAAGGCAAAATGCGCCACGGGCCTAAGTCGAGGGGTATCGAGGGATCAAAAGGGCCTAACTGCTTATTGAGTCTTATGGGAAAACGTGGTTTTTGCATGCTTTGCCGAGGTTCTAGCATTCGGTGATGATATTTGAATCATCTCAGTGTGTCCGGATGTTACCGTAGGCTTCAAGGAAGCAACCTGCGGTCGATAATTTTATTTTTATTTTTTTTCGCTATCACAGTTTTGAACTCAAAATTCTAGCAATTGTCTATGCTGTGAGGCGATTCCGCGTATATTTGCATGGGATATAATTCAAAATAGTGACTGATTGTAATTCGTTAACCCTTGCATTAAAGAAAAAGGACATAAACCCTAGAATTTCCATGTGGGTATTGGAACTTCAAGACTTTGATTATACAACTGAACATCGCGCGGGAACAAGAATGACACATGTCGATGGGCTGAGTCGATCCAATTGGGTGGGGGTAATTGAAGATAATTCTTTTGAAACGAATTTGAGAGTAGCACAAAGTAGGGATGATGTAATAGTCAAAATAAGGGACAAAATTGAGAAAATAGAGGACAAATTCTATGAATTGCGAAATGGAGTTGTCTATCGAAAAATTGATAAAGGAGATACACTTTTGTTTTATGTGCCGTCGTCTATGGAGAAAAATGTCATTTTTAAGCATCATGATGAATTGGGACATCAAGGGATTTCTAAAGTGTATGAAACATTGCGCCTGAGTTATTGGTTTCCGGAAATGCGTAAGAAAATCACAGAGCACATAAAAAATTGCTGTAAATGCATCGCTTTTACACCGACGTCGGGTAAGGTCGAGGGGTTAATTAGGGCAATTCCGAAAGGTGATAAACCGTTCGAGAGTATTCACGTAGATCACATTGACATTTTCGATTCACGAGTTAAATCTAAGAAACACATCTTAGTAGTCATTGATGCGTTTGCGAAATTTACGAAATTGTACCCGACGAAATCAACGACGTCGGATGAAGCAATCGCATGTTCAAAAAGGTATTTTGCGGATTACAGCAAAAAAATTATGGCCAACGGCCATACCACGCTGAAAAAACCAGTTCTCGTCAGATCACTGAAGTTAAGCAGTGTTGGGGGCGGTTAGTACTTGGATGGATGACCATTCGAGAATACTGCGTGCTGTTGGCACATCGTGGATGTGGTGAGCCCACACTTGTAGTTATTTACTAACTACAAGAAACTATCCACCTAGAAACACTACCCGAATCTGGTCGTGTCACGCCTACCCTGAAAGGGAAATGGCTTAATGGTATACTACTACTACTACTACTACAGCAAGCCTGGAGTTTTGACCACTGATAGAGGTACTGCGTTTACCTCGCAAGAATTCCAAGATTTTCTGTCGGAGTATGATATTGTATTTCATCGAGTGTAGGGTTACCAGATGCTCCGAGTGAGAAAAGCGGACACTCCCCAAACCCCCCCCCCCCCCCCTGTAAAAAATGAAAAAAAGAAACAAAGTTTTAAAAAACATTTGTAATAATAAGAATATGAAAAAATATTTAGAAAATTTAATTTAAATCAAAATGAAGAATATATTCGTACATTTTCATTTCATTCATATAGGCCTACATTCATATAATGTATCATCACTTAGTTACTGGTGTATCATATTTGTCTGATCGAGAAAAAAGCGAACATTTCACATAAAAAGCGGACAAGCGAATACGGGCCAGAAAAAGCGGACATGTCTGCTGAAAAGCGGACGTCTGGTAACGCTAATCGAGTGGCTACAGCGTCGCCTCAAGCGAATGGGCAAGTCGAAATAATAAATGAAACTCTCGCGCCAATGTTAGGAAAACTGAGCGATCACGCGTGTGGTATGACGTGGCCCAAAGTGATCACTGAGGTTGAATATGCCCTGAATAATGCGATACATGGGTCTACGAGTGAGACTCCGAGTAATTTGTTGTTTGGTAGAAGTCAAAGAGGTCAAGTTAACGATTACATAAAGGAATATGTCGATTCGATTGTGAACAGGCGCACGAGAGATTTAGGTATTCTGCGCGCAAAAGCGGATGTTAACTTGCGAAAAGCGCAAGATGTGTATGTAAACAACGCGAATAAGAAACGAAGAGAGGCCACAGAATATGAGATTGGTGATTATGTAATGGTTAGAAATTTTGATTCAACGAAAGGTGTCTCTCCGAAACCTATTCCGCGTTTTAAAGGACCTTATGTAATTACCAAAGTCCTAAGAAATCGAAGATATGTCATTGCGGATATCGAGGGACATCAGCTCACACAGCGAAAGTACGAGGGTGTCTGGGAGCCCAGGAATATGCGAATGTGGAGGGAAAAAGATATAATTTAAAATTTAGAATAAGTTTTTAATTAATTGTACTGAAAAATATAGAGCAATTGACACGTTTTATTTGTATGTGACAAAGTAACCTCATCTCCGAGGACGAAGAATTGTCAGGAAAGGCCGAAAACTGTAACGAATCGATGGGCTCGAAAGGCCTCACCGACTTTTCCCGAAGATTGTCGAAGTGAAGGAATTGTCGGGAGAGGGGAGAACAACAGCGTGGTTTGCGGGCCCAGAGGCGATCGCTTGGGCAGTGCGTTGCCGATTGCAATTTCGATAAATACTGTTGTGCATACTTAAATAATACAACACGTGTTTAGTGTTTTTGCAAGAATGCCTGATCAGTCTGAATAGTGCTGCCAACTACATATGGTTTTAATACACACTTGAACTTTTTGATGTGTGAGTCAGTGACTCAGTGTGTATACTCTTGAATGTCGTATAGCAAGTGTCGCGTTTACTACTCTCTGTATTTTTCAATTTAATTGCATCTTACATGTTTATTTGTGTAATAAACATAGTTAAAACTAACAGGTTATGAGCCTAGAACGCTTACACTGAGCTAGTGTGGCCGCGAATCGCGAAATTCATGTGATCTGAGACAAAAGCCGAAACGAAGGTCGCATCGTGCAACGCCGTTGTCAAGTGAAGTGTGAAAAACGCGATAACGCAGCATGGCAACAGGATTCTCGATTCAAATGGATAAACTAGGAAAAGAGAACTACGACACATGGAGACTTCAGATGGAAGCTGTCCTAACTAAAAATGATCATTGGGATTATGTGAGTGGAACGAAGCTCAGACCCGAAGAAACAGATGCAAATGCAGCTGCAGTAGCGGCCTGGGATCAAAGCGATCGTAAAGCGAAAGCTGACATAATTCTCGCCATGAACCCTTCCGAGCTGTGTCACATAAAGAACTGCGGTACATCTAATCAGGAATGGCAAAAATTAGAATTAGTGTACCAATCAAAGGGCCCGGCTAGAAAAGCAACATTGTTGAAAAAGTTGCTATTTACAAAAATGGAAGAAAATTCCAGTATGTCGGAGCACCTGAACACTTTCTTTAACACAATTGATAAACTCGGAGAAATTGATATTCAAATCTCAGAAGATCTTTTAACGATTTTACTCTTGTACAGTGTTCCGAATAGCTACGATAATTTTCGTTGCGCAATACAAGCTCGAGACGAGCTGCCAGCACCTGAAGCTTTAAAAATTAAATTACTCGAAGAGTACAGTGCTCGAAAAGGGAAAGAAACCGAGCAGGATTCGCAAGGTGCTTTCTACACAAAACTTCAAAAAGTTCGAAGCAATCCAAACAAAGAAGGAAGCAACGAAAATCAAAACAGTTCTAGGCCCAGGCAAGAAAATGATTCAAAATCGAAGACGAAAGGTTTCAAGTGCAATTTTTGTAAGAAGCCTGGACACAAGGCTTCGGAATGCAGAAAGAAAGCAGCAGAAAACAAAAAGAAAGCAGAACGCAGAAAGCAGCAAGCAAAGTACATCAAAAGTCGAGGAAGTTTTCATGGCTGTCATCGAAGAAACTAAAATAGAAGAAAAAGCTTCGTTGATAAGTGCACTCACCGCTGAATTGTCTCCAAGTGAACTATGGTGCATAGATAGTGGTGCAACTTCACATATGTGTTGCGACGAGACTTATTTTTCAGATTTGACACCAGTCAAAAATCAAAAGGTCAGACTAGCCGTTGATAAAACTACTAACATTGCAGGAAAAGGCACTGTTCATTTTAACTTGTCTGACGGATGTCAAAGCATGAAAATAAGGTTAGAAAACACACTTCTTGTACCCGAACTTAAAACGAATTTATTTTCAGTTTCGAAAGCTGCTACAAATGGCCGCAGTATTCTATTTACAGAAACCGGTGCTGAAGTTTTGAACAAAAACAAAGACGTGGTTTTTACAGCTGAGAAGAAAGGCGATTTATACTTCTTTGAAATAGCTGAGAGACCAAAATTGGAAATGGTATCCACAGCTGAGGCAGAAAATGTACTAAGCGAACTGGAGAAACTGCACCGAAGATATGGACACCTCAATGAATGTGATCTACGGAGACTGGTTTCCAAAAACATGGTCAATGGATTAAAAATTGGAAAAGA
>CAKNYM010025126.1:0-10467 GCA_932195095.1 Andricus curvator
GATCAGTGCCGGTAGGAGCAAGGGCCCTACTGTAACTTCACGTTACAGCACCTACCCTTTTTAACTTGTATACCTCTGATCTTGGAAGTGATCTAAAATTTTGTAAGTATCTTAAATACGCCGATGACTTCAATTTGTACCTTTCCGGACCTGCTGCAGAATTGAATAGACTTCTCAGTCAGATCCAAGAGGACATAGATCGGGTGGTGCTTTGGCCTGAAAATAACGGTCTTGCTTTAAATCCAGCTAAAACTAACGCTATTATTATTGGGCCTTCGGCTTCTCCCTCTGTGGATGCACTCGCTCACCTCCCTCCTTTAAGGGTTGGTAATGTTACTATTGTTTTTCAAGAATCGGTCAAGGATTTAGGATACTTGCTCAACCGTACTCTGTCTTGGAAAGAGCATGTAATGGCTATTTCTCGGAACACTTACAGAACTCTACTGCAATTAAATAAAAACAAAGAGTCCTTACCTACCTCAACTAGGATTCTACTAGTTAAGAGTTTAATTCTACCGTTATTCGATTACGGATGTATTGCTTATGATGATATAACGGACGAACTGAATGGAAAGCTAGAACGGGCACTAAATGCATGTATCCGTTTTATATACAATTTACCAAAAAGTGAACACATTACTCTCTATCGGGAGAGAGCTGGGTTTTTGCCCGTGGCTAAAAGAAGACAATTTTTTATGGGCAATTTGCTCTTTGCAATATCTAGAAATGAAGTTCCTCAGTATTTACGTGAATATTTTACTTTTGTTGATAAAAATCATCCCAATCATGCCAGACTCCGTGAGAGGAACTTAGCTTTAAAAATACCAAAGCACAGAACATGTAAACTCCAAAGATCGTTTATGGTTAGAGGGGCACGTCTATGGAATAGAATACCACTAATTATCAGGAAAGCGCCCTCTTATTATCATTTTAAAATTGAATTTTTCAAGTATTTATTCAATGATTCAAATAATTTACTTGAAATTACCCATTGATAATAAATTTAGTATTATGTTGACCCTTCAGTACTAATGTATTTTCTGATTTTATTAAGCACATATAGTATAATTACAACACTACTATGGACTTCAACCTATAACATTTTGATTCTAACGGCCTATGTTTAATATTAATTGATAGTATTAATTTACTGTTAAATACACATGTTCAGTTACTGTGCCACGATCCTAGTTTTAAGAATATTATGATGTATATTTTGTTCCTTAGAGGGCTATTTAGCCCTAGGGACTGTTTCAATAAATTACAAATTACAAATTACAATATGGTACTTACCTTCAATGTCGTGCATCTTCAGAGTTACACAATTTGGCTTTTATTCAACGGAGGACAAAACTATAATGGACTTTTTCGGCTATTGGTTCCCACCAATAATTTCCAGATGCAAGCAAATAATGTTGCGAGAAAAATGGAATCAACAAATTACGGTCCACTTAAAAAAAAAAGACAACAAGTGAATAACAACGAAACAGACGTATTCGCCGATAAAAATCAACAGAACGAAGTTCAAGAAAACGAAAAAAATTATAACAATGTACAAGAATTTCTGCAGTTGCGCAACAGTAGTGACAGAAGTCAACTTTTAAGTGTAAAAGAAAAAGAAATGGTTCTGAAAGTATTACCAAAAGTATGAACAAAATGTAGTTAAGTGAACTGCAGAATTTTGAGACATTTCAGGGAATACAGTCAATCCTGTCACAAGAGAAGCCGTTAGCGGAGAATTTAAAAAACCGCATGAAAAGGCAGAAAGACCTTGCATTCATGTTGACAGTTTCTTTCTGAGAGTCATTAGGAGGAAGATTTTTCACTTCTATATGAAGAAAACGTTTCCGACTGTACAAAATCTTCTAGTCACATTGAGTGAACAAGTACCAGATTTTCCAGAAAGGTCTAGATTGATTTTGTGGAGATTACAAAAAAAAAATTAATTTTCTTTACACTAAATTCAATCCAATGAGACGGATGAGTCGTGGTGCGGGGCAAAACACAACCTAAAAAGTGGCTAGGTGGAAGGTGTTTCGGAACAAAGTTCCGCGAATTTTGACATGTATCGTTCCGGTGTACAAAGAATTGGAAATTATCATGAGGGATTCGTAACTCTTTCAGGTGCTGGAAGGAGAGTTATACTGTTACACATAGGGAACGAAAATGGCTTTGTAGAGACTTGCATGAATTAAAAAAGAATTAAAAAATTTTCAGCTTTGAAAATTTACAATTAAAAACTATCCAAGTTTCAAATTCTTGAAATAAAAAAAAACTTTAATTTTTATGATTTACATTCGAAATTTCTTCCATTTGGAAGATTTAGAAATGAAACCTTCATTTATGATCCTTAAAATCATTCAAATTTATGCATATTCATTCATACATCTTTGAAATTGAAGAGTTTTCAATTATAAATCTCCCAAATTGAACTATTCCAAAAAAAAAATAACAGTTTGAAATTACATACATTCAAAATATAAATTTCGAACATTGAATAAGTTGCAGTTCTATATTTTCAATATTGACGAAATTGCTAGTGTAGCTCTTCAAAAATATAAAAAATTTAACTGCTAATTTTTGAAATTTAAGAGCTTTTAATTTTGAAAAAACATCGAAATTTAAGAATTTTGAATTATTCATGTTTAAACTTGAAGAGCTTAAAACTTTAGGTGTTCAAAATCGTAGGACTTTAAATTGTAAATTTCTAAAATTAAAGAGTGTTCAATTTTGAAAAGTTATCATTGAAAATTATGCAATTTTTAAGTTTAACAATTTAGAGTTCTGTCATTTTGAGGATTTAAATTCGAAATTTTTTTTTTGTGGGAAAACATTTGATCTTCAAAATCATAAAAATTAAAGAACTTTCATTTCTTCTTTATTCATAATGTGTACCCTAAGGGTTTACATGACTTCCATTTCTGACAATACTTCCGTCTACATATTTTGTAAAATATTATCCATACTTTGTACCCTTATTTACACCTATTTACAGAAAATCTGATATCGAGATCCTTATTTCTATTTTTGGAGATAGCGCAATTTGGGACGTGTTAGCGAACGAGTGAGCGAGCGATTGAAAGCGAGAGTGAAAGCGAGAGAGAGAGAGAGATAGAAAACGCAAACGCATCTTAATCTACTTATGCTATTACATAACCATTACTTACAAATCTTTGAGCTTCTAATTCAAGCGACTTCCGTTTCGTTTTTCTTGCACTTCTCTTGTATCTCCATTTTGCTATTATTTTGCAACCATTCTTTCATTCTTTCTCATTCGATCCCCTAGTACCCTCTAACTCCTTCATCCACACTTCTCTCAAACCATCCTCCCCTAGAATCTTCACCACATTCTCTTGCCAGCTTCCTTCACCTTTCATTCCTCTTCTACATCCTTCCCATACATGCTCCCATGTTTCCTCTTCCCATTCACAGATTCTGCACTTTGTTCTCTCTCTTTTCCCAATACATACCTGACCTTACCTCGTTTCCCAGTCTAAATCTTGCTATTCTGGTCCATCTTTTATCTCCCCATCCCTTTTCTAAATATTTTGGTACTCCTTCCTTTTTTATCATCTTATAGCATTTATAATATTTTGGTTCCTTAATCCTCACCCATCTTTATAATAATTGTCTTCCCGTCTCCCTTTTTTCCACTTCGTCATAGTTTACTCTAGTTCCGTCTTCTATATCTCGAGCCTCAAAAATCTCCTGCATTTCTTCTTCCCATCTCGTTAATTCCATTGCCCTCCCTCTCCTTTCTTCTACCTCCATCAAACACTTTCTTGCTAACTCCCCTCCCTTTCCCTCCCTCAGCTTCGTCTCAAAATGCCATGCCCTCTTCCCCGCTCTAGTACTTAATTTATCCCTCTGCGCTTCCTCTCTCCATATATCCCGGCGTCCTCCAGTCAACCCCTAGCGTCCACATTAGATACCTTTCTTGTGAACTCTTAATCTCTTTACTTTCTCTCGATCCCCATATCTCTGATCCATAACCTAATACCCGCCATACCAGCGTATCAAATAACCACATTCTCATTCTCCACTTTTAAACCTTCTTTTTCCTATTCCCTATATCTGTTTCATTACCCCTGCTGCTTTTTCATCCTTTCTCTTATATGAGCTCTATGATCTCCATGTGTTTGCAAGATATATTCCAAATACTTAAACTCTTTTACTTCTTCTAATTGTATTCGCTTCCATCCCCCCGTCCATTTTTTCTTTCTTTGCCCTCCTTTTCTAAACCTCATGATCTTGATCTTTTTTACGTCTAAATTTAACTTTTTCCTATCTAAGTATTTCTCTGATCCTGTAATTGAGCCCGCAATCCATTCTTCATCCTCTGCTATCGTCTGCGAATTCCAGTGTATATATCTTTTCATTCCCTATCCTGACTCGTCCCCACCCTTTTCTATTCATTTCTTCTTCCAAGTCTGGTATTAATATATTAAATTAAAGTGGGCTTAAAGGACATCCTTGCCTCACTCCTCTCACCAACCAGAAACTATCTCCTACTTGCTTTCATACCAATACCTTGCTTTTTGCCACTCTAAACATTTCCGATACTTTCTTCATTAATTCCTCTCGTATCCCCTTTTTCACCATAACTTTTTCTATCTCGCCTCGGTCTATTGAGTCAAACGCTGCCTTTGAGTCAACGAACATTGCCTTTCTTGACCCTTCCTCCCTTTTAATCCTCTTATTTACTAGATAGTTCAGAACATATATATGTACATCACCCCCATCACTTTTCTAAACTTTAACCTTAGGGGTGCCTCAGGAATCACATCTGGGTCCGCTCTTGTTCCTCCTACATATCAACGACTTAGGAACTATTTTAAAATTCTACTCTTTTTTTTATTATATGCTGATGATCTTAAAATTTAAAAAACAATTCGCTCCCTCATGGACTGCATCGAATTGCAAAGTGAGCTTAACAGTTGCAGTGCTGGTGCTCTCTAAACAAGATGCAGTTGAACATTAAAAAATGCTTTATTATTTCATTCACAAGGAGGAGGACTAGGATTATACACAATTACACGCTTGAGGAAGATGAAATAGCTAGAGTGAGTAGAGTGCGTGACCTGGAACTATTACTTGACGAATTGTTGCGTTTTAATGATCAAGTGACCGAAGCCATTCATGAGGCCCTTAAATCACTGAGCTTCGTTATTCGGAATGCCATGCTTTTACATAATCCAATAGCTCTTAAAAACCTGTACTCCGCCTTGGTTCGTCCTCATTTTGAATACGCTTCCATCATTTGGGCCCCACAGTATATGACCCACAAAATTATACTTGAGAGGGTTCAGAATCGTTGTCTTCGATTTGCAGCCAGGCAGCTCGGAATGATAATGAATAGACGTGATAAAAATTACGATGATATCAGATTTTTATTAAATATCCCCAAATTGTCGTCAAGGATGGTGTGCACTGACGTCAATTTTGTATATAACATACTAAATAACATATTTGACTGTTCTTCAATACTCGCTGAAATATGTCTATATGCCCCTGAAAAATCTCTTCGTAATTATAAATTGTTTAAGCTACCTTCGCATCGCACTAATTATAGGGAGAAATCAGCGCTCACACGCATTTGTAGAGAAGCGAACGACTTATGCAATGAACTCGACTTTTTCAATATGTCAGTGTTTCAATTCAAAACCATATTGCGCAGACTCACTGATACTTCTGGTAATTACTATCTGAACATTATTTGCTAAACTTTTAATTTTCAATCATAATATATTACAATTATTACTTGCGTTGCCATAGCCGCCGTCGTTGAACTATTGCGCCAATATTTAGACTTACACCTAATTTTTGTTATCGTAAATACTAAAATGTATACAAGGGCTTAGCCCGTTCACTGTTTCAAATAATAAGTAAATAAATACCAGGTGCCTTTCCATCTTTCATCATTCCCAATACCTTGACTATTTCCTCCTTTGTAATTTCCTCTATCTCATCTGTTTCCCTACCATATTTTCCTCCTTTCCCAACTTTCCTCTCTACCCGTAAAATATTTTTTCATTCTACCATCTCAATATCCTCGTTGACTCTTTTCAACTTCTCCGCTTCTTCTTCAAACCTTTTACTTCCCTCCTCTTTTTTTTTTTTTTTGATGACACAACTCAGTATACTCCTTCTTTTTTCTCCTATATTCTTCTCCAATACTTTCACCTTTTCTTCATTTTTCAAATTCCTATCTCACTTCCTTCTTCTTCTGTTCACATTCCTCATCCCATTTACTTCTATCCCCTCCTTCACTAACTTCTTTTTTGCTTGTGCACTGTAATACTTTTGTTTTCCTCCTATCATTATTAACATTTCCTCGTTTACATTTCCTTCCCCTATTTTGATATTTCTGACATTTTCCTTAAACGGTTCTTTACTTTCCATTGACTAATCCCCTCTTCCTGCTCTTTTTAATTTTGCTTCCTTTTCAGCCTTATTGTTATAACTCATTTCTCCCTCTAATGTCACTATTATGGAAAAGTGATCCGAATCTATATAATTGCCTACCTCTAGTTTGTCAACCATCTTTCATACCTCGTCGTTCAATACCACATAATCAATTACCGTTCCCCTCTTTCTTCCGCAACGTGCATATTCCTCTTCCCCATCCCCCTCTATACTTTCGTTCAGGATAAACCATCCCATTTCCCCTAGGCTCTTCAACAATTTCTTTCCCTCCCCATTCAGTATCTTTTCTTTGGATTTTCTTCCTCGCTCTCCACCCTCTTCCCTTCCTCCTCTATCTCCTGTTCGCATTAAAGTCTCGTCCGATTATAAGTCTAATCTCTTGTTTATTTTCTTCCATCAGATCTCTTATCGCCTCTGATTTCTTCCACATATAACCGTTCACATAAAAACACACTATCTCCCACCTCTCTCCTCCCATATTTATCTCTCCTACTATTAATCCTTCTTTTGGTTCTTTCATCTCTTTTTCATCCTTTTCTGTTATACATGCGTTCCTTACTCCCATCGCCATTCCTCCCATTACTCTACCTTTTTTATTCTTCCTCTTTGCATTTTAAACCTGCCATTTGTAACCTCTTGGTAATTTACCCCTTACTCTTTGCCATCCCCTTTCATCTAGTCACGTCTTCATCATTAATACTACACCCCATTGTGTCAAATTGCTCATGAACTTCTTATCCTTTCTTTCTAAGCCTGCTTTATTCCAGTAGCATATCCTCCATTCTTTCGTTCGTTCGTTTTTCTTCTCTTTTTGTTTCCTACTATTTCTTATTTCCATATCACCCGTTCCTTTCTCTCCAAGTTTCCCGACACATCATTTTTACTAACTCTTCCTTGTCCAGATCCCAATTTCACCCATGTTCTTCTTTCCTTTTTCCATTCCTCTTCCGCTATTTTCCTTAAATCATACTGCATCTTTCTTTCTACTCATGGCAACTCATCCTCTATTATCTCCGAGCTTCCATATAACACATTCTTCTTTGTCATCACTTCCCTCCTATGTTCCCATTTTATTAGTTTCACCAGTACCATCCTCTCCCCTCTCCCCTCTCCACTCTTCCCTTCCTACACTTTGCACTTCCACTATCTCTACCTTAGCATCAATCCTTTTTAGTACTTCTTCCACTCCTTCCTGCAGCTTCTTTCCCTCTAATCTTAGACCCTTTATCACTATGTTTCTTTTTCTTTCTTCTCTCTCTTTCTTTTGTTCTTCGTTCTATGTTTCTCAGCCTTTCCTTCTCCTTATTCTCACTCTCCCCACCTCCAACCTTCCGGTTTGTGCTTTATATTTTGGTTATCCTACCTTCCAACACCTCTAACTTTTTATTAATCTCTTCCAGCTTTTCTAGTATCTGTTCCAACGTCTGCATCCTTTTCTCTAGCTTTTTCCTAACTTCTTCCCATTTCCTCATTTTTTCCCCTAAGTTCGGCCAATTCCCGCCTAATTTCTTTCCTTATTTCCTTTCCACTTTTTTCCTGATTTTCTTCATACATCCCCATCACTTATGTCATCATTTCGCGCGTTTCTTTCAATCCTTCCACTTCCATCGGATCTTTAGCCATAGCTCTGTTTCTGTCTGTCCCCTTATTGTTCTCAACCTTCTATACAAAACTATGACTATCTCCCTTGTCCTCACGGCTTCCCCTCTTCCCTTTCTTCCTTTTGATGAATGCCTCAATCGATCCCACGCTCTTTTCCCTCGATCTATCCTTTTCCACCGTTTTCCTATACTTTCCCCTTGCCCTCCTTTCTTTGTTCACCCCTTTCTGTGTACTGACAACTTTCTGATCTAAATCCTTGCTTTCCTTTCTGGTAGTGGCTCCGCTAGCCATGAACCCAGTTCAAACGATCCTGTCTTCTATCGTTATTTGTACCTATTTATCGTCGCGTCTACCTGCCTTGCCTTTCTCCTTCTCTGCCCTACCCTGCTACGACCAACCCAGCCCTCCCAATCTCTCACAAACCTCAAACTCACCTAACCACAACTTCCACACAAATCTGTCTTGATGCTTAAAAATAACCTTAACCCCTTGTCAATCTTTCAATCTCTCACAAACGAACCCATCTACACACTTCCACAATCCACTCCCCGCAAATTTCACCAAAATTATCAGAAAAACTCGGCATCAAAAATTCATTGCTACCTCACACTATAAAATTGAGGCATTTTTAGTTTTGAAAAATTACAAATAGAAATTAAGCCATTTTTAAGTTTTACGATTAAAAATACTGTAATTTTGATAATTTGCATTCCAAAATTTAATTTGGGCGATTCAGAACTGAAAACTTTATCTTCAATCATTAGGATCATCCAAATAAAAAAAAAATCATTTATACATTATACATTGATATTGTAAATCGTGAAAATTTCAGAATTCTGGATCAAAAACTATTTATCCAAATCTGGAAATCTTAATTGTGCACTTTTCAAATTAAAGACTTTTTAATTTTGTCCATTTAGAAATCAAAATTATTTAATTTTTAGGTTCACAATTATTGAAAGTTCTGTAATTTTGACTATTTATATTCGAAATTTCTTGAATTTAGAAGATTTAAAATTCAAAACTTGATTTTATATCTTACAAATTATCACAATTAAAGAATTGTTATATATATATATATATATATATATGTATGTGTGTGTGTGTGTGTGTGTGTGTGTGTGTGTCTGTGTGTGTGTGTGATAGTTTCCTTGTACTGGAATTGCGATCATCTCTCAGAAGGTGCCTACTTTCTGCGGTTGGCCTTAATGTCAATTCCTCATCTTCGTCTGCAGCTTGATCAAGCTGCGGTTGGCAAGGGCTCCGCGTACATATCCATTTTCCGGAGGTTGTCGGCTTGATTTGGCAAAGACTGATGCGAAACGTGCTGAAGCTCTGGGTGTTTCTGGCACCACAGAGTGTGCATACGCGCCATTAAGCCTCCGCGAACAGGGATAATGCTGGAATCGTAGCAGTCAAGAACGTCATCCCTGAGTTGATCCGTCCACTCAATGTGGGCGTTTCGCCGGTTCGTCGTCCTGTTTCCATCTAAATTATTTTCAGCACCCCGAACTCTAGGTTGATCGGCATTGTTGGCCGACCCATTATCGGGTGCTCTGCGCGTTCAATCGTTTTGAACCGCATCTGCAACATTTTGGTGTTTGGGTGGTTTCATTTTTGTTCCCACGAGCAACTAGGGAAATGGTTCGTCCATCCTTGTAGAGCCCCGCGTGCAACGATAAGGCTAGTACTCTGAGAGGTCGCCCGGTATCCAAGAGTCACCGTTTAAGACACATTACCCAGGTGCCATTCAGCTTTCGGCACGGTTGTTACGCCTTCGCTTAGGGGTTACTCCTTCGGGACCATCCCTGGACAATTGTCCGCGACTGCTTATTAATCATTGTAACCATATTCAGCAGAAGCCGTTGGTACAGGGACGCGTTTGGTGGCTTTGTCATAGGCCCTCCAGTTCTATTCCAAAGGAATCGAAACCGAAACTATATATATATATATATATATATATATATATATATATATATATATATATATAATTTAAAAAAAAGTTAAACAACCACCGCAGGGTCCCACTAAGAGCAACTGCCATCCAAAAAAATGTCAATAGCCCCCAGTAGCACCGCGGTAAATCACACCTATGGCCACGTCTCACAACCGTGAGATGGGTGGTTATAGGCAACGACGAAATCACAACGACAGGCCATTGGAACCCTCGTGTGTCTTGAGGACACGAAGCTACCCAAGGATGACAGCTTTCTGCATCCATCTCGCAAGTGCCTTGGCATATTTTTGGCACGCGGGTATGACTTTAAGGTTACGAACCAGTGATAGTTTCGCACTCCGAGAGCACCTATCACAAGGACAATTACTTGTACCGAATATTTTGGGTACAGTCGTTGTAGCTCTCTTTTAAGGTCTTGATACCTCTCCTCTTTTTCTTTCTCCTTTGCAGTGATGTTGTATTCGGACGGAGCCGAGAATTCG
>CAKNYM010025130.1:0-12006 GCA_932195095.1 Andricus curvator
TCCAGTTGCGTCGGGATTGGTTGCTTTTAAAGAACCATAATCGTAGCCTCCGGAGCCTACAACTTCATATGTAAAATGATAGGGTCTTTTTGTTTTTACGTCTAAAATAAACCAATGAATGCGGAAAATCAAAAGATATACTCCAACGACTTCCAGACCACTGAAAAGTTTTATTGAATAAAATTCTGGATAAAAATTAGGATTGCGTTTCGAGTGTAGTCTGGTCTCATCATCAGACCTTACTTATTACATTGAGAAATTTGGTAGTAAATTAATTGATGCATAGAAGACTAAGTAGAGAAAAACGAGCATAAGGGCTCACATTTATGTTAAAAATTCGTAAAAATTGCTTCTTTGTACATTACTACTAATGCACATTGAGCTGGGTCGTTTATGGTAAGATGAACTACAAGTTTTGGTTAAATAAACCAAACTCTTTCTATAGACCAGCATAAACACTTATTTGAATTGACTAAAATATTCTCTTGGATCGAGCAAAATATTTGTTTGGATTAACTAAAAGTTTTACTTGGACCAACCAAAATATTTGCTTGTATCAACAAAAACATATGGCAATCAACCAAATTTTACTAACCAAACAATTTTCTTGGTCAACCAAATATTTTGTCGTCCATATAGTAACCATATTCTAAGGTTGATTCAACCAAAATTTTGTTCATTCAACCAAATATTTTTCTGGGTGGATATATGAGCTGCGAAAGCAGCGTTCGATTCGTGTTGCACAACTCAACCCCTAGTCCCAAGGTGAATATCTCGGAAAATATGATTGACAAAGGAGAAGTGAATACCATGATTTTTTATGCATATTCTATGTACAAGTTTTCTGCAAAAATTTATTTCTTACCGATGCACCCTTTCCAAAATAATCGTCAAAACCATATTTTGGGTAAGTTTTCCACGATTTAGGGGTGTTTTCACCCTTCATCCTGGGTGAAAATAATTTTTTATCAACTTCTCATGCCTTCAGGAATATGCTTGCCAAATATTAATCATTTTTGTTTTTCAAAGTTCATAAATGGTAAAAACTTGTATTCCGCCATATTGAATTTGGTTTACCTCAATTTCATAATGAGCAACCCCATTATACATATACACAGTGTTTCCGTTGCTCTAGGACAGAGGTCGGCAACGAGGGGAAATTTCTCGAGTCCAGCTCTTTTAACACGTGCGGATCGGTCGCTTCGTCTCTCCCACCAAGAGTCTCTACTCCACTCTAAGAGTTCAGGGTGGTGGTCAATTCTATTCTATGACGTCAGAATTTGCCACCACCCCGAACTCTTAGAGTAGAGTAGAGACTCTTGGTGGGAGAGACGAAGCGTGCGATCCACACGTGTTGAAAGAGCTGGAATCCAGTTAATTATCATCGCTAATATAATCTGCTCTAGGACTTTATTTATTCCAATTTTTCATCCATTTTTGGAAATTTTTGAAAAAAATTGATTTTCTAATTAGCGTACAGATTTTTTTGTTTAACATTTTACTAGACATATTCAGCAACACAATGCAAAAGGTTTCATCAAAATCGGTGCAAAGCCGCCGGCTTCTGAGCTTTTTCATCTTTAACATTAAATGATTTGAAAAAATGAATAATTTGAGAATAAACGTTTACGGCGAGGATCATGAAGAAAATGGAAGGAAAACGGAAATTGTTCCTATTTATTTTAGTCCAGAAAAATCGGATTTACCTGTAATTCATCTTTTAATGTTAGAAAATACTGAAGTTGATGTCAATGATGAAGATTACAATGTTGATGAAATTGATACTACTAAGCCAATATACCATTATGCTTGGATAAAAAATTTATCTGGATTAATAGGTTCGCAACTCACAAGAAATCAGCATCATATTTTAATATGTGACAGGTGTCTATGTCATTTTGCAGTAGAAGACTTTTTTCAAAGACATAGACTAATATGTGAAAATTTGAACCAATATAAAGTGATTTTGCCAGATAAAAGTAATACCATTTTGAAATTTAAGAACTATCGATTTAAAGAAAAAGTGCCTTTTGTTGTGTATGCAGACATTGAATGTCTTTTATTACCTCTAGCTGATTCACACGCGAATACAGTTATTTGCGAAAAACATATTCCTACAAGTGTTTCTTATAATATATGTTGCAGTTTTGATGATTTACTTTCAAAAATTGAAGTTTATCGCGAGAAAGATTGTATACAGTGGTTTATGAATGAATTGAAGTGTTTAGCTGAGAAAGTGGATCAATATTTGAAAAATGTAGTACCGATGAGACCACTAACACAACAACAGAAACAGGAATTTCATTCAGCAAAAGTTTGTCATATTTGTGTTAATCCTTTTGAGGTGAATGATATTAAACATCATGACCATTGTCATTTTACAGGTAATTACCGTGGTGCTGCCCACCAAAAATGTAACGTAAATTATAAGAATTCACATATAATTCCCGTAGTATTTCACAATTTATCGAGATATGATTCTCACTTTTTTATCAGAGCTTTAGCTACAAAATTTGAGGAAACGATCAGTCTATTACCAATAAATAAAGAAAAGTATATTTCTTTTACAAAAAATGTGGATAAGACAAGCGTAAAACTTCGATTTATTGATTCCTTTCGATTTATGCCGAGTAGCCTGGAAAAATTAGCATCTTATCTCGATAATAACGAAAAGAAAATTACAAGAAGACACTGTAAGAATGACAATGAATTTCATTTACGAACTAGAAAAGGTGTTTTTCCATACAATTATATTGACAATTGGGAAAAACTTGAAGAAAAGCAGCTGTCTCCAACGGAATTTGTAGGACTGCGGTCAAAGCTATATACCTTTAAAGTTCTCGGTGATAGGGATGAAAACAAAAAAGCTAAGGGTGTTAAGGGCTCAACTTTAAAAACAATAACATTTGATGATTACATTCATTCTCTGTTCGCTCATAAATATCTCGTAACATCTCAATTCCTGATTCGAAGCCGAAAGCATAAAGTGCATACAATTCGGCAAAACAAAATCGTACTGAGCTGGTATGATGATAAAAGAATGTTTCTGCCGGGGACAACAGATACTTTGCCATGGGGTTTCAGGAAGACCTAAACTGGAAAGTTCTAAAACATAAATATTCCTTTCCACCAATGTCTCATGATGCCTCTGGAACGTTCTTAGCACATTGCCAGAGTATGCTCCTGAATCTCATCATATCGCAAGATCTTGCCATGAGCTATCCTTGTCACACCACAAAGCTCAGCTGTAGCTATATAAGGTGGATAGCCCATGAAAAATATTGCTATAAAGCTTCAGAATATCTAGGCGTAAAGATCGACAGTTTGTGTTACGAGTATCTTGTCTCTCAACAAGGTACTATCGTAGCTACATTACGAGCTGAGCAGCTGTAGAATCTTCAAAAAGTAAGTACTACACAAAAAAGTAATACTTCTTTAAATGTATTGGATTGATTCAAATAAAATATAGGATAAGATCACCAATTGTTGGCATCTCAATTATTGGCACTTTTCTCTAATTTATTAGATAATAATACAACTGTGTTAGCTCTTTTTCTTTGATTAATCTAATTCTACCATCATTTTTGCGTATAATGCACATATTAGTTATACAGGCGAATCAAATATGTATACAAAAAAATTAAATAAATTCATTTCGGTATTAAAAAAAAGAATTTAATTAGATTTTCCACAAAAGTACTTTCCAATTTTTTTAAATTTATTATTTTTTAGTAGTAGTTTGAGAATTATGGACACTTTGAAAAAGGACATTTAAAAGTATTTTTGCTAAAAAGCTAACAGTTGAGCGTTTATGTCTTTCAAGACAGTACATGACTAGATAACCAATTTTAAAAAAACATGGATTTATTGCACACAAATATATGTCAAAATATCATTTTTGATACATTGATTAAAAATACATTTAGTTAAAATGTAAGCGTAGTTATACTTTGGTTGAAGCTTTTAGCATTGCTATTTCTTGGAATTATCACCATTTAATGAAAAAATATATCATTTCTTATTTCTTTTTCTGATTTTTAACAACAAAAAATGTCTGTAATTTTATTGGTTATCTAGTTCTGCACTGTCACCCTTCAACTATAGACCCCTAAAAAAAACTATATTTGAAGTATTCAAAAAAGATAACCAGTTAAGCGTTCATGTATTCCCATCGTAGAATGTTTTAAAACAACTTCGCACCCTGTGTGGATGTGTGTGTGTGTGTATTTGTGTGTATGTGAAAATGTAATACGAGTTGCAGCCTTAGATTTAACTTCAATTTTACCTTATTTGTTTAATGCAAAATTAATTTTTAAATGATTTTTTGAATTTCAGATCAACAAGAAAAACAAAAATAGAGTATGTGTACATTGAAGCAGGGGTGAAAGTTCCCATCGAATGGGTGATTCAGTATTCCACTGATTTACTACGAGAAGCTACCAGAAAGAGCATAGAAATGCATACGACTGAGCTGGAAAACGTCAGCATTGAGGACCTTGAAATCTTCCTAACGATTCGGCACGTGACAACACGATTGGAGACGGAGAACGAGGGGGGCTACATTTTTCGTAAAGTAAATATCTAATGATATTATTCAGGATTATAAATGAGTCGCTGAATAGTATAACCACACATATAATTTTTGCCTGAGAGTGGGGAGACACCTGGACATCGCTCAAACCCAAGCCACCTAGGGCCTCCCCACTCTCAGGCGAAATATTTTACGTGTGCAGTTATACTATCCGGAGGCTCAATTGAAAAAAACATACATGTATATGTAAAAATGTATGTAGTAGTGATGTAGTGGTTATGTGCCTAAAATAAAAAAATAATGTGAAAATTTGAATTATTTATTTTTATCATCCTTTCATTAAATAGGCTTTAAGAAGAGATAACTGATTTAAAGTTAATATAACTAAAGATAGGCCTTCAAAAAAGAGAGAACTGATTTAAAGTTAATTTAAATAAGTAAAAATATATACGAAATAAAAGCTGTTTTTTTAAATTTAATGAATTAGTAAACAAAAATTTAAAGATATCCCTAAAACTGGAGAAGGCATAAGCTACGGTGTATATTCACTACGGCATGGGCACACTGACAAGGTACGTATTCACTTCACATGGACATTGGATACATTCTCATCTTATTGAAAGGAGATAGGTACATAAAGAAAGAAAGAGAACACAATTTTAGTTTTACATCATTCTCTTTATTAAATGTACTTTTAATGGTTACATATACGTTACATCATATTTTCAACAATAAATTACTCATATGTAAAAAAAACTTAATTTCGAATGAGTATAGATTTTTCTAGCATTTTTTAAAATAGTTTGGAGAATTAATGTTAATAATGCATATGGTACATCACCAGACGTCCAAGCTATACCGTGCCAATTATTTTCCAGCAAACGATTTATTCTTTTGTATTTTGTGGATGCACAAGTCCACTTAAAAGGTTTTTGAAACATAAAATTATAAGGTTTTCTAATTTTAACATTAACTGGCAGTATAGCTAATTCTTTAACTATAAAGTAATTCAAAGGTAATATGAAACCTTGAACGTCAAATGTATACGACTTGTCTGATACTAAAAATTATACGACAATTTTCCTGATACTAAAAGTTATACGAGTTCAACTAAAGCAATTTATATTATTTTGTTAACCCCGCCACTTATTGGTTTATACTCAACCACTCGATCATGCAAGATTAAACAGTATGCTGAAGTTTGACCTTAGCTTCAAACTCCAAACGAATATCAACTGGTCCATACTTCAAGGATTCATTTTGCTTCGAACAGTCAATAACTATTAATGGCGCATAATCTAAAAACTCGCTTTTCGATAAATATGGTTGAGGTTCCCTACCATAATAACTTGCTTGAAAGTTGGTATACATTTCATAAAGCAAAGCGTATTGTTTTTTATCAATATCAAGATTTAGATTACCATATGGATAACCCTGATTGTTCAAAAACAGTTTTACATTAGTAATTTTACAGTGATCGAAATGGCTAGAATTTTTGGTGGTAACATTCTTCCTCTTTGTTTGAAATCCCAAAATAACAAATCTGGGTTTCTCTGATTGCGTTGACGTTTTAACAGTCCATACATGATTTGATGTATTTGGTAGCAGAGGATATTCATACAATTCCCAAGTACGAAAACTAATTGGAATAAGCGGATCCTTTTCAATGTACTTTAACAATTTAAATTTACGTGCATCTGACAATCTAACACTAGGTAGTAACCACTCAATTTTATCAACTAAAAGTTTGAATTCTTCCTCAGCCGTTTGCAAAATTGCATTCACCTCACTTCTCGCTCGTGTTAAAATTAACTAATGTCTAGCATTTACTATAATTTTTTGATAGTCTTCAGCAAAACCGAATATTAAATTAAGTGGTATTGAAACGTCAAAATTACAAGCATTATCATTTAATGAAGTGTTCGCATTACTTGATGGAAACCAACCAGCATTCTCGAGAAATTTGCTCTGAGCATCAGAAACTGATGTATAATTTTTTATAAGGGTTGTGAGACCAACATTTTTATTTTTGTCAATTTCTACTGAGTTGAGTTCATAACGTGCTTCTTCAAATAAATGACAGATGGCATTAATAATTAATCTAGTGGAAGTAACTGCAGTCCCATTCTGTTTGACTAATTTTCCTTGAATGTGGAGTGAACTTTTACTTCGTAAGAGGCAGTGGTCTTGATTTTGAACAGAAATTCGAATTTCGTCACTGTTATTGAAGGTTGATGAAGCATAAGGTAGATGTGCATGCACCTCACAATGTGCAATAGATTCATCATACACAGTCGGCCTTGAAATGTTTAGTATTTCTTGTTCCATTGCAATGTCGACATATAAAAATAATAAAGCAGGTGCAAAAGAATTTTATTTTTTTATTCGTCTTTTTCGTTTTACTTTTCTTTCTTGATCTATGACCTTGAGATTCAGATTCTTCAGGAACTGAATATTCTGAGGTGTCAGCAGTTTGACTGTAGATTTGAGACTGACTTTCTTGAGGCATCCTACCTTACTATTATAACCATAACCAATTTTTCTATTAAATACAATTCCCATTATCATATAGATTTAATATGGAGTCTGATTTTTATAGTTACACCTCGAAAATTTACCAAATTTCCATCCTAATCAACTATTCGCAACTGAATTTGATCTATTGTCTTGACAGCAACTGGCAAGTAAATGACATGCGAAGGCACTACAAACTATTTTATATCCTGGTGGCACGGCAGGAAAGAATTCATTAACCGTGTGCACCTTCTGGTAATTAATGTACGCACCTGTAGTAATATTGCACTCAACTCTCAGAGAATTTACTTTTATAATGGACACTGGTAAATCAGATTTATGAACTTTATTAGCTACAAGTACCTGAGGTTCAAATCCCAATAAACGACCTATTGAATCTTCTTTCGTAAAATTTATTTCACGGTTACAAAAAATCTCACTGCGCAAAGTATCATTGTTAGGTTCAATATGAATATCAATTCCTTTTTTAACTAAAAAATTTCGTAAGTATCGTTGAATATCACTTATTTCATAGCTGCCTGTGGGTATAACAATTTCTTCTTTGCCTACGTAAAATTTATTGTGGTCAATATGCACGTTTGGAATAGAATTGAAAGTTAGAAATTCCACAAGTCCGAGAACGTAATTTTTATTCGGTGAAAGTTCAATTGGTGGAAAATATTGTGTTTCTAATGTAGATGAATTTACCGATAAAGTCAAAGTAAATGAATCATTCATTACGACGGTGGTCTTTTCACTGAAGTTAAAAATAACTGAAGTACTTATTTATATAGATAGTAAAAACTTTTGAATTTCAGCTGATTACATAAAAATTTAAGACACAAGTGACCACATACAAACGTATCATAAGTCTGATACCTGTTATGATTATATTTTATACTAGCAACACCCAGATATTTAACAAGATCTGAGGGTGGTCGAAGATTACCGAAACTGTCAAAATATATAACTTCATTTCCAATCTTTCTGTATGCAACCCAATGTGTACCTAAATTATTTTTATCATCCAGATTAACAATTGCACTTTCATATTTATGAGGACCTTTCTCGGGTAATTCATTTCTCATGAAAACTCCACGGAAGTGAGAAATTTTCATAGATTTTACATATTTAAGTAAATCAAAGTTAGTCAGTGCTCGTTGCGGTAATTTAATTTTTAATTTTTTGACTTCATTTGGACTTTTTTTTTCTTTACTTGAGACTTAATGTGAAGTCCTAAGCCTTTCCTGTACGGTTTGAGATATAAACCTTTTCCTAATGCTATAGCCTCCATTGTTTGATTATGACGCTTGCTTTGTTCAAGTTGTTTTTTAGCTGCATTTGCATCATTGAAAGCCTTAGCTATACCAGCTGCCCCACTAAGGCCTGCGAAAAGAGGTATGAGAAAAGGTAAAACACCTCCAACTTTACTTGGTACGGATAGAATTCGAGGCTTGTTCACGTTACGTTTTCCGCCAGCTTTTTTACAGCTGCACGCGCACCTTGAAGAGCAGATTTTATAACTGCATAAGCGTCTTTACTGGGAACCACTGCTTTTTTAGCTGCTGTTACAACTTTTCTAAACGGCAAAACCAATCGTTTTTTCTTTTTAATATCCGGATTTTTTTTTAAACCCATGCCAAATTTGGACTTCACTTTCATGGCGTTTGTTACAGCCCAAGCAGTTGCCTTCTCACCTATTCCTGCGTCTTTAGCTAATACACGATTCCACGCTTTTTCAGCTAGGACTTTATCAGCTGCGTTTCTTAACTCAGTATTGTCTCTATTTTGAGAATAAGCAATGTCGTGTTCCTTACAAGCTTTATCAAGAGGATTAATACCAGGATCACCACGTGCTAGTCGTTTTTCTAATTTAGTTCCAGGTCCACAGTACTGATATCCAGGAATGTGTAATTCTACAGGAAGTTTATTGATAACCTTATTCAATAGTTCTTTACCACGTCTGATTTTCTTGACAGTCTTTTTGTAACTAACAACGCCTTTTTTTGACCGCATGATTATATACGTTCGAGAATACTTCTTTAACTGAAGTGTAAACCCTTAAAAGCACATTATTTATAGTTCTAAACTCAGTCATTATCAAGATGGAGTTTAAAACACAGCCAACGAAATTGCCTGTTGCAAATTTTGATAAATTTACACGATCGTGGAAGAGAGAAGAAAAGCGTCATGGAAATTTATTACCAAACAGTATACGAGCTATTTTTTGTGGTCCATCCAACTGTGGAAAAATGAATGCTTTGCTTACTTTACTAACGCACCCCAACGGAGTGAGATTTGAGAATATCTACATCTACTCAAAATCTCTGAATCAAACTAAATACAAATTTTTAGAAAAAGTTTTACAGTCAGTCGCAGAGATTGATTATTATTCATTCAGTGAACATGAAGAAGTTAAGTAGGAATCTGTTCGAATCCCAGTGGAGTGAAAGGAGAGAGATCCTTTTTTTCTGAATAAATTGAATGAAGAAGTTATTCAACCGAGTGAAGCACAACCTAACTCAATTATCGTGTTTCATGACGTGGCGTGTGATAAACAAGATAATATTCGAGCATTTTTTCCATGGGACGCCACAGACTCATTGACTGTTTTTATGTATGTCAAACGTATACAAGAATTCCGAAACATTTAATTCGTGATAACGTTAATTTCTTATTACTTTTTAAACAGGATGAACTAAACCTTAAACATATCTATGATGATCACATAAATACAGATATGACGTATTCAAAATTTAAAGAATTATGTACAGTTTCTTGGAATAATGATAAATATGGATTTGTTGTTATCGATAAAGATAATTAATTTAATCAAGGTAGATACAAGAAAGGCTTCGATTGTTTTATAAATTAGAGAAATTAGTTTTAAAAAGTGTGCAAATATTCTACGGAGCTACTTGTACATTAGACTCTGATGGATCAAGATGTCTTTGAGAATCGATGATTTTCATAAGCCAAAAGATATTTTACATCAAATTGCTAAAGCTAGTGAAGCAATTCGAAGAAAACATAAATTAATCAAAATTGGGTAAAGAAGCAGTTGAACAAATACTGAGTGATACTTTCAAACCCATTATTAAGCCCCTTGAAAAAATTGTTGGTGGTCTTGAGACCAGAAAAAAAGTTCATCCTGATAAAGAAGTAGAGAATGAATCTGAAGAAAATATTGAAAATGATGATGATAATGATGACGACGCATCATTTAAATCAGCTGATAATGAAGAAGGAGATAGAAATAATGATTCCAGTAATTTAGAATTATCGAACATTAATGATACGGAAACTGATTTAGAAACATCTTCTGCTTCATGGGAAGATGACGATGCGAACAAATATCTTATGTTGTTAGGTGAAAGAAGTAAGGACATTGATAACGTATATGGTGTAAGAAAATTAACAAAAAATAGAGTAATGATTGGAGATTCACCGATAAGCTTTAGTCAGAACTCTGTTTATGTGGATAATTTGGATTTTCCAAAAAGTAAAGGTTTACTTGAACTCTTATTTAAAAAAGTGCCTGAAGAGTCTCTTATAACTTCTGATGATCTTGAAAATTATAGGAAAATTATTATTGCAAGAAACGCTTATAAAAAGCATTATAAAGCAGACGGTAAAATTCGTGATAGTAGAGCTTATAAATATAAACACTTCATAGAAAAAATTATTCCAACATATTCTTCACGAAGTAAGGATAGACAAAGTAAAAAGCAAAATACATCAGGTCAAGGTATGGTACCAAAATACATGGATGCCAGAAAGGGAAATCAAATGGATTACATTTATTGGGATGACTCGAATGAATTAGTGGACAGATTACGTTTACTTTTGGCGTCTCAAGCAGCTGGTAATCCAAGTCACACAAATGAAATTATATCAATCATTGAAGAGTTACGAGAAGCTGGGATTATTTATCGGTGAATACTTTTCAAGATTTTCATCATTTGCCAGATGAGTATTGACATATTCGGACGTCACTTCAAGAGATCTGAAAATTCAAGTCGTGGTCCTCCAGGAATTGAATTCAAAGTCACACCTGAAGGAAATTTTGACTTAGAAAACAAGAGATTGTGCAACGTGAGTGAAGCTCAAGAACAGAGTGATGCTGTTAATTTAAATATCATGCAGCGAATGGTTTAACAGGAAATTCGAACAGTATATATAATATCATCCATGCGTACAGACATCGACGACAACAATGCAATAATTCAAATTCTCGAATCAAGTGTCAACTCAAGAACTAACGTTTCTTAATTCAGTGCTCATTTCTCGATTGGACCTCAGAATTCATACACTTGAAAATGAACGAAGAAAAGCAGCAGGTGGTGAAAGAGCTTCATAAGCCTGCTAGAAAAAATTACCAACGTCGACAAGTTGATATACGTGGTATCAATGAAACTTGGCAGGCGGATCTTGTTGAAATGCCACCATATGAGAAAGTAAACAAAGGATACAAATACATCCTAACGATCATCGATGTATTTTCGAAATTTGCTTGGGCTGTTCCTGTGAAGAGCAAGGCGGGTGAGCATGTTACAGCTGCAATGAAGTCTGTGCTGATAAAAGGACGTCTACCGAAAAATTTGCATGTTGATAGAGGCAAAGAATTCTATAATTCAAATTTTACTAATCTTCTGAAGCGTTATAATAATGGGGCGTTATTTCTCAAGTGTACCCACTCAAAAAGTCAAAGTTGTCCGATCGAAGTTAAACTCAGGCAAAGCGTTGTGCTATTGGATAGTAGTTTATGGGGGAAAAATTTTGACATTCGGATAAGTATTGACCGAGGGGGAGGGGGTGAAAGTTTTGGGATTTTCGTGGATATCGTCTATTTCGGCGATTTTTAACTCTTCTAATAGCGATAAAAAAAATTTTGTCCAGTACAGTTTCGATAGAGTTTTTCACGCCCTTTCGATTGGTGCTACGCATTTTTTCAAAAAATA
>CAKNYM010025136.1:0-15043 GCA_932195095.1 Andricus curvator
GTCTCATTTTATTTGATTTTAAAAATTATCAACCACAAGATAAAACACATGGAATGCAATGAATTCATGGAATTTAATGAATTCATGAAATTAAATAACTTCATGGAATTCAATGAATTCATGGAATTCATGGAATTCGATGTATTCACGGAATTCAATGAATTGATGGAATTCAATGAATTGATGGAATTCAATAATTTGATGGAATTCAATGAATTCTTGGAATTTGATAAATTCATGAAATTCGATGAATTCAATGAATTGATGAAATTCGATGAATTCAAGGAATTCATGAAATTCATGGAATTCAATGAATTTATGGAATTCATGAAATTCATGAAATTCAAGGAACTCACGGAATGTAAGGCATTCATGGAATTTCTTGGAATCGTGGAATTTCACGAATGCGTGAGATTCCATGAATTCGTTGACTTCGTTAAATTCTATGAATTTCCGTTTTTTTAATTTTGGAATATCTTGAGTATACGTGAATAGTAACAAAGAAAATAAGCGTGTCTCGGGACGCACGATTGAAGTAAATCTTCGAAAGAATGTTTGAGTGGAATGAAATTATGGAATTCAAGGAATTCAAGTAATTCACCTAATTCACGGAATTCATAAAATTCACAGCATGTAAGGAAATCATGGAACGCAATGAATTCATGGAATTTAATGAATTTATGAAATTAATAAATGTATGGAATTCAATGAATTCACGGAATTCAGTGAATTCATGGAATTAAATGATTTCACGGAATTCAATAATTTGATAGAATCCAATGAATTCATGAAATTCAATGAATTCATAAAATTCAATGAATTCATAAAATTCAATGAATTCATAAAATTCAAGAAATTTATGGAATTCAATGAATTCATGGAATTTGATGAATTCAGGGAATTCAAGGAATTCATGGAATTCAATGAATTGACGGAATTCAATGAAGTCATGGAATTCAATGAATTCATGGAATTGGGTCATACGCTAATTTTTTTTAATTTTTGCATATTAAATTATATGCTCTAAAATCACTAATAATACCATCATAGCCCGTGTAGGAATGGTAACAGGGATCCGACCGGGAGCCGGCCGGATAGCCCCAGTTTAAACCGGGCGCTGGCCGGGGATACCGGCCGGGATCCGGCTAAAAACGTCACGGTAAACTGGTCGGATTCCGGCTTTCATACCGGCCGGGATCCGGTCGGGTAATCCGGCCACAGAGCGGTTAAAAAATGTTGCTTCTGGCGAGAAATTGGTAACTTGTTTTGTCTTTTAAGGCTCATCGTAAAGAATACGGTGAACTTTAAATGTCAAATCAAGTTAATAAATTCTCGTGAGGAAATTGAAGAAGAGTTTCAATAATTGATGCTAGAATCTGCTAGCAATTGTTTTATTTTGGAAACCACGTGGTGAGTTGAGGTTAGGAAGGAAGAATGAAAAAAATGAATACACAACACTATAAATTAATTAAAAATACTAATTATCCACGCAGTAAGTGCGGTTTTCGAACTGATTACTGAAATAAGGTTCATTTTAATTATGGATCGCGGTTTTATTTGCGAACTTCGAGGAGACGACACGTGCATTCTCGTTCGAGGTTCGAAACTGAAACTTACAAGTGTCTACGCCGACTTCAGCGCAGAAGGCGTCAGACATGGCGGTAAATTTGAAAGTGTACAGACTAAAAATTGTCTGAAAATAGAGAAAATTATAAAAATTGTAATAAATCTGCTGTTGCACATTGCAGAATCGATAACAGTTTTATTTAATAAGTTAAAACATTTTAAAAAATCAAATCTTTTTTTTTAAGAATTCAAAAAGCTAGTTTCTGTTTTGCTGATCTGATAAATCTTGAAATTATACTTTTCAGATAATAATTCATCTAGTATCCGTAAATACGTCTTTGATAATGTCACGGCTCTTAAAAAATGTGTAATTTCTACAAAAAAAAGTATCCTGACCAGTGCCCGGTCGGCTCCCGACCATGAAATCTAACCAGGGTTGTCCCGGCCAGTAACCGGCCGGCTCCCGACTAGGTGATTCGAGAAAAATGTAGCCCGGCCGGCTCCCGACCGGTTCCTGGCCATGAAACCCAAACAGGGGTAGCCCGGCCGGGATCCGACCAGAAAACTTGTTGTAGTAGGGCCAACCGGGGCAATTTCTGCACGGGAGTGTACAACAACTTTTTATTAATTTATATCTGAAAAAGAACAATTTTTACACATTTAAAATTCCTATTTCTTTCGCGCCCATTCCGCCATCTTGATGTGACGCAGCACGCCGTCAAATGATTGTAAATAAACCGGGTGATTCACGTTTTTTTCATAAAAATGCAAAAAAAACTGCGCTACCATTGGTGTTTTATGCCTAAATGTAAGAACACCTTTGTCAAAAAACCAGGAAAGTTATTTATATCTATATCCAAAGGTGAGGAACGAAAAAAATGGTACAAACTTTTTCGGCGTGACATGTAACATCTTTAACGCCGACAGTATATTGTTGCGAATATCATTTCAACGATAAGTAAATATTTTTATTTGGAATAGAAAAATATAAAATATGCTTTTTTTGATGAAATAAAGTTCGTGATTGACTGATGTTCAACGGTGTTACATATATATTATATATGGGGTGCCGGGATGTATCTGGGCTATTACCTCGCGAAATCAAATCGTTTATTCACGCAACAGGTACTATAAAGTAAAGTATTTATAAAAGTAATTATAAATCTTATAATTATAAATTTTATAACAATTTTATAGAAGTATTTATAGAAGCATCTTTAAAAAAAGTGAAGGTTAGGTTTTCTGAATTCAATATTTCCAATATTCCATATATATTACGATTCGCCCAAAGCAATTATCATTCTATATTAATAAATTTAATAATTAAAAATAAATTTTCCAAAGGGTGAACGTCATTCATCCACGCGCATTTACTTTTTTTTCGCTTTCACACCTTAAGTCATCCGAAAATCATCCGAACTGGCTTTAACGTATACAGGCATACTGATACTCCATAAAAATAAACACTTTTAGCTGAAAAACGTTGATGATTAATTATTTCGACTGTTTTTATCAAACTGACCATGTATTTTCTTCAGCTTTGACGGCGCGTGACGTCACACCATACGTTTCAAGCTATGAGGGCGCCACATGTTTCGTTTCAAAAATCGGCATTTCCGGTTGATATTTTGTCACTTTTTAATGAATTATTATAAATTATTAAATAAACAAAATTGAGTTTTAATTTCACATTTAAATTATTTGGAAGTCAAAGTTTATAAAAAGCTCAACTATATGGCAAACAAAATTTTTGTGGATGACCCTATTCCTTGAATTCCGCGAATTCCTTGAATTTCATGAATTCGTTGAATTCCATGAATTTCCTTTTTTCTAAATTTTAAAATAACTTGAGAATGGTAAGGTATGCGTAAATAATAACAAAAAATGAGTATATCTCGAAACGCATGCTAGAAGTGAATCATCGAAAGAATGTTTGAGTGGAATATATTCAAGAAATTCAAGTAATTCACGGAATTCACAGAATTCAAGAAATTCACAGAATTCAAGAAATTCACAGAATTTAAGAAATTCATGGAATTTAATGAATTCATGGAATTCATGGAATTCAAGGAATTCGAGGGATTCACGGAATTCCTTCAAATCGTGGAATTCCATGAATTTTGTGAATTTCTCAAATTTCGTGAATTCCTTGAGTTCCATGAATTCCTTAAATTCTGTGTATTTCTTGAATTCCGTGATATAGATTTTTAGATTGATCTAGAATTCCCGTGTTGTTTTTTTTTTTTAAATAACAGGTTCGTTCAGCAACACTGCTCTGACTTAGGTCGCTGATCAATCTCTCCAGCGATCATCCCAAGTGAAGAGCTTCACAAAGTCATTATGTCAATACCAATGCACGTGATGAATTTTAATAACATAAATTCATTGAATTGATACATTTTTCAGGGTACTTGAGAATCAAATTTATTGCGAAACAAGAAAAAATATTAAAGTAATCATACTAAATAAAATTTGTACTTCATATTGCAATATCTAAATAAGCAATCCCAGGCCGAGGTACATAAATAAATGTAATATACATTTTATGAACTTAATGTAGCAAAGTTCACATTTTGAACAAAATCGAGTACGAAGCACGAGATACGTGATGAGAATGTGTTCGTTCAAGCCGGAGGAGCTTTAAAAAAAGATAATTAACAATCACAAAATTACAGTCGTCGATGCTTTGACCTTTAATTTTAAAAGGTCTGTGCACAAATGTGGGGGAAATACAATGACCGAACGCGCAGCGCGAGATAAATACATTATCGAGTGCGAAGCGCATGATAAATGTATTATCGAGCGCGAAGCGCGAAAACTAACAGTCGCGCGCCTTGGGCGCGCTCAAATTTGCGAGCGAAGCGAGCTGCGCGCGACGAGACTGTGCACGCGAAGCAGGCAGATTTTTTGTTATTATTCAGGCACATCTTACCGTTGTCAAGATATCTCAAAATTTAGAAAAATGAGACCTTAGCAATTATTATAAAATTTTGATTTCGTGGGTAACAGAATTGTGTCAAAGATTTGTCAATATAATTTAAGAGATGCTGTAATAAATTTAACCCAAAAATAATTACAAAAATTACATATACTGTTATTTTCATATCTATATATATATTAAGAGATAACGATAATAAAAATAATTAAGTTCTTTTGTAATTTCGTTTTCATATGACTTTAAACGTCTGACATTCCTAAGCATATGCAATGTTGATGAAGATTTAATTGGGAGCCCCTAAAGATCAAAATGGTGGCTCCAATATGGCGCGCAAAATCTTAAAAAAATGTATACGATCTAAATAATATTCATCGTACATGAGATATTGGGGCAGATGACTTCAAATTTTAAATCAAAGTTAACAAAAAAAGAAATAAAGTGGAAGCCCCAATCTGTTTAAACAATTGAAACATTCTGTTCTTGTTTATTGATAAACTCAGTATCGAGCTTAGTTCAATGTGTGATAATAATACTTTTATTATTATCCATTAAAAGTAAAATGTTTAACTATTAATTGTGGTTCACAATTAAACATAAAATTAATTGTAGCAGAGGGAAATTTGAAATGAAAATGGATTAGAGGTAGGTTTAGATAATTAATTGATTATTCAAGTCGCATTCTTGTCTTAACTTCGATGTCGAAACTTCTTTACTACTTGCATTGTATATATTAAATATTATTGTTGAAATTCTATTTGTGTCTTTTCCGGTATACTGCCTCTAAAATATATAACAAGACACTCATAAGGTAAATGATAACGCAGGTATCGAAGGTAATGACAATATTTGAGCCACGATGTTGTTTTTTTAAGTTTTAATTTAAAAATTGAAATCAGCTGCCCAAAAAACACATATGCAGTCAATTTTATTCAGATTGGACAATTTTTTGAGTTTTTGGGCGTTATATCGAAGTCGCTGTTTTATTTATTGAAAATTTTAATTTAAGATTTTAAATCAGGTACCCGAAGAAACCCTCTGAAAGGAAATTTCATTTTGATCCGATGATTTTTTCGAGTTTTTGCGCGCCATATTGTAGCTGCCATTTGGCTTTGTGAAAATTTGGATTTAAAGTTTGAAATGAGCTATCCCAAAAACGCTCGTATAGTAAATTTCATGTAGATCGGATCATTTTTTTAATTTTGGCCAGCTTTTACGCATTTAAGACCACAATGCATTCTGAAAATATCTCAAAATTAATATGTTAAATTCAGTTTAGTTGACATTAAGCAAAAGATAGTGAATGAAATTGTAATCATAAAATATTGATGTTCAAGAGAATACGTTTCAGTTTTTTGTTGCAGATATAGGCCAGCATTCGAAATCCCCGCATTGCGTGCAAATTTTATTTTTAATATGAAAGTTAGAACTTACTACTACTGAATAATTATCAGTATATCAGGGTGCCCATGGGTCAGGGAAAACCTGAAAATCAAGAAAAAGTCAGAGTATTTATTCGTCAGGGAAAGTTAGGGATTTTGAACAAAATCTTTCAAAAGTCGTAGAATTTATATAAGAGGGACTTTAAATAACTGTCAAGGATAACGAATTTAAAATTTCCTAATTGAAACTGTTGTATATTTTTTATGAAAGATTCTATGGCCAACGGCCATATCACGCTGAAAAAACCAGTTCTCGTCAGATCACTGAAGTTAAGCAGCGTTGGGCGCGGTTAGTACTTGGATGGGTGACTATTCGAGAATACTGCGTGCTGTTGGCACATCGTGGGTGTGGTGAGCCCACACTTGTAGTTATTTACTACAATAAACTATCCACCTAGAAACACTACCCAAATCGGGTAGTGTCACGCCTACCCTGAAAGGGAAATGGCTTAATGGTATACTTACTTACTACTTACTTACTATGCTAAACATCTTACAAGATTAAGATTCTGATATTTGAATATTAGGGGTCAAGGAAGAATTAGGGAATTTGGAAATGAAGTTTAGCGACCACCCTGATATAATAATCTTGTCAGTAATATATTTGCCTTGTATTTTTATTTTTATGGTGTTGAAAATACAACTGAGATCTTTTTGAGTTTCTGGCTTAAAAATTTAACTATTTGGTTAAAAATGTAACTGTTTTTGTTTGGAGTGTAATGTTTTTTGAATAAAAATTTGGCTATGTGGTTGAATATTCATCTTTGTAGGTTAAAAATTTAAATATTTAGATAAAAGTTAAATTTTTTTTTTAAAGTTCATCATTTTTTGCCATTGCTTATTCACCAATGTATGGGTCATATCTGATCGACACAGTGGAAGATGTATGTAAAATATTTCTAAAACAAAATGTAAGGTATCACATATTTTCAAAAAATTCTAATAATAAATTTTATAAAAAAGCTTGAATATTTAAAAATGCGTGAAACTTTTTTTGCATTGCTTGTTACAATATTTGTTCTAATTGTACGAGTTTAATTCTTGGTGGCTCATTTTGTCCTGAAATTAAAATCGTATAATTTCACAAAATATAACTAAGCTTACTAAACAAAACAAAAAAAGTTATGCATTAAATTATATATTTATTTAAATTGAATAGGAGAAACCAGTTATATTATTATTATACCAATAAGCCATTTTCCTTTCGGGGTAGCTGTAGGCGTGTCTTGCTCGGTTGGAAAATAGTAGTGTGTAATGTGTATATGGGTATATAGGTATAAAGTAGGTAGGTATATAGGTATGAGGTAGATAGGTATAGATATTTTAGATTGATCTGGAATTTTCGTGTTATTTATTCAAATGACACGTTTATTCTGAAACACTGCTCCGACCCAGGTTGCTGATCAATCTCTCTAGCGATCACCCCAAGTGAAGAGCCTCACAAAATTGTTATGTATGGTTCCCCACTTGGGCTCATTAGTATCCAAGGTCTCTGTGTCGTCTGTCTCTTGCGTTTCTATGGGTTCTTATGTCTCTTCGGATTAATGTGTCATTTACAGATTCTAACCATTCTTTCGGCGGTCTACCTCTGGGCATTCGGCCATTTATTTTACCTTTATACACTTGTTTGGTCAGTCGTTCATCTTTCATTCTTTCAAGATGTCCGAACCATCTTAATTGATTTATTTCCCATATGTCAACTAGTGTCTCTCCTGTACCACATTCTTTGAGGATTGTCTCGTTTCGGACTTTGTCCATTAGTGTTTTCCCGCATATTATGCGCAGAGGTTTCATGTCGATCGCGTTAATTTTACTCTAAATATTTGAATGTAACATACACGACTGCGAATTCCTAAATAATAAACTGCAAACGGTTCTGCAACATATTCTTAAGACATATATGACTCAAATATTTAATGTTTAAACCCCTAATTTAAGCCCGCGAAAAATCTGTAAGGCATTGTTCTAGAATCTATTACGAACCTCATATAACCTATATCCATCCTATAATCCGTATACCTGGTTATACCTAATCAATTTTGGGAATTTCCTCCCTTCATGGTCTGTTGTAAGAAAACTCGAAGAGTAGAATGAATGGCTGGATAGGAGTGAGTCGAGATTAGGAAAATAGGAATTCCATATTATTACAGTTAAAAGTTTAAAATCTGTCGAAAAAGAATCTAGAAACGTTTAAAGACATTTTTTCTATGTTATCGAATTTTACAGAATGTTAGGAAAAATTCGAGATAATTTCAAAGATTTTTAGAAGTTTTGAAGAAAATGAAGAATATTTTATAAAATATTTTTAATCTTTCAAAAAATTCTAAAATTCGTTAAATATTTCTTAAAATTATATTAATTTTTCCTAACATTTTTTTTAAATTCTGCGAAATTAAAAAATGCTTTAATTTTTTAATCTTCCAGATTGTTTTTTTTACAATTTTGGAAATGTTTAACATTTTTTGAAATCTATTTAAATATTCTCTTAAAATTCATTTCACAAAATGAAAAATTTCCCCAGGAATCTAAACAAAAATTTATCATTCTCTTAAAACCTTTTAAAATTCTTGTAAAGCTTCTGTTTCCAAAACCTTTAAAACTCGACACTTTTTAACAATTCCTTGAAATCTGCACAATTCTTATCTTATTTTTGAATCGTTAAAAAACATTGAAATATCTCTTTAACTTAATCGCATTTTTTCTAAAATTTTGTTTTAAAATCTTTTACATTCTTTTTCAAAGCTTTGAGAAATAATTTTAAATGTTTTGAAATCTGTTTTAATTTTCTCTTCGAATTCATTTTTAAAAATAAAACAATATTTCAAATTTTCTCATGAATCTTAAGAATTAAGTTTGATTCTGCTAAATCCTTTCAAAATTCTTAAAAAGCTTCTAAATTTTTTTTCTAAATCTTCAAAAATCTACATTTTGTTGAAAACTTGTTGAAATGTTTTCAAGTTTTTAACTATGTTTGAATCTTTTCAAAACCTTAAAACCTTCTAGGTATATCTTTAAAAATGATTTGAATTCTTCCTACTTTTTTTTTTAAATATGCATGACGAAAATAATTACCTTACAATCTTCAGGATTCTTTTTTGACAATGTTATCAATCTTTTGAAATGCTTTTGAGTATTTTCAAATATTTTCCTTAAAATGGGTTCATTGCGTTACAAATTCTTTAAAAATCACATACATATTCTGGGTTAAGGAGTTTTTCCATACAATAATAACAAAATAAAATTTTAAGGTAGAAATAATTTTTTCGGAATTTTAGAATTTATATTTCTTGAAATTGTTATCATTTGAAGAAAAATTTGGTTTTCAGATTTTTTGCATACAAATTTCTGACATACTATGATATTTTGATCCTCAGTTTTAATTTCTTGGAACATGATAAGGTTTTTGGAACCAACATTTTTTATACTTACGAAGCATCCCCATATTTCGGAAGCAAATTTTTATTTCTGCAAAAAATTAAACATTCGATTTTGAATCGCTATCCATAACTGATTTTTAAAACCCATAACGTTTTAATTCCAAAATTTCTTTGTCCAATTGCTCCGAAGTGGCTAACATTTTGACGTCAAACTTTATTTACTCTTAATCAGAAACTTAATATCCCAGGAGCATGTTTCTACTTTTTCATTTAACTGAAAATTTAATTTTTTATCGCAATCCGCTGCCAAGCCTGCTTCAATTTTAGGATAGTGCCATTTTGATATTGTCCACTTCCATACCCATTTTCTAGAACCTGGATAACTTTTTTTATTTAAAATTTGTTGGCCTCAATTTAGCAGCACTTCAGCTTGGGAGTGGACTTTTGTTTCATCACACAACGCTTGAATCTCCGATTCTGACGTCACAAATACAAACAACTCCCCCCCTTTTTTTAAAGTCAAAACTTGTGCTTCGATTTCATTTGATAAGCCCCTGAAATATAACACAAAACATATAAATATAATATTTTAACAGACTTAACACCCCCAAACCCAAAATGCTGTCAGAAGAGAGGAATTTAAGGTATAGGTAGCATATAGATTTTAATATGGAACGCTTCAGATTTCAAGTGGAAATTGTATTTTCAACTAAGCAGTTCAAATTTTCAACCAAAAAAGATTCATCTTCTACCAAAGGGGATGAATTTTCAAAGAAAGAGTGGAGTTCTCAAGTTAAAAAGTCCATTTTTGTAGAAGATAGTTTATTTTAAGCCCGAAAATATGCAAATTCAATTAAGAAAGATGATTTTTCAACCAATTAGTTGAATTTTCAACAAATAAAAAATAAATTTTAGACTAATCAGTTGCGTTTACAACCAAATAGTTGAACTTGCAAGCAAAAGAAACGAATTTTTAACAAAACAGTCGAATATTCAAGCCAAAAAGGTGAAATTTCAACAAAGTTGATAAATTTTCAATAAAATAATTGAATTTGTAACCACATACTTAAATTTTCGATCTACGAAGATGAATTTTTAAACAAATAGTCTAAATTAATGAAAAAAATGATCAACTCAACCGTTGCATTTAAAACCAAATAGATTTACTTTCAAGCAAAAGAGACGAATTTTCAACAAAATAGTTAAATTTGTAACCACAGAGTTAAATTTTTGACCTACGAAGATAAACTTTCAAAAAAATAGTTGAATTTATAAAAAAATTAATTTTCAACCAATAATTTTGGTCTAATTTTTAAACAAAAAAGATTATACTTCAACCAAAAACAGTTGCATTTCATGAGGACGAATTTTATATCCAAAAATACGAGTATTTAATAAAATTGTCCAATTTTCAACTAAATAATTAAATTTGGGAACAAAATAGTTGATTTGTCAACTAAAACAATGAATCGTTAACAACAAAAATTAATTATTGACAAAAAAGTTCAACTTACAACCAAGTAGTTAAATTTTCAATAAAAGAAGATTGATTTGCAACAAAAAATATAATACATAGTTGATATTTCAACGCCGAAAATATTTTAATTTCAAATCAAGAACAGTTATATTAAACCAAAACGACTAATTTTCAACAAAATAGTTATTCTGAAATTTTGATTTACAATATTGGTAAGGCTGAAAATTCGTAATCTTTATTAATAGAAAACTCAGGTTAAATACAGTCATTAAAAGTCATATTCGCGGAGTGTTAGCACCAAACATGCTTTCAAGAACAATATATTCTTGAGAAAATTCCGAAAAAATTCTGAAGATTTTTGATACGTCAAATCTAAATTTCAACAAGAAAGTTCATGTTCAACAGAATAGTTGAATTTTCAACCAAAAAAGTAAATTCTCAACGAAAAATATAATAAAATATAATAAAATGATAAATACATAATATGAATCATAAATAATAATTAAATAAAATAAAAAATACTAATAAATAAAATGATAACTATAATAAAATGTACCTGAATAAAAGATTTTAATTTTAAATCAAAAACGGTTGAATTCCTCAAAAAAAAGATAAATTGTGAACAAAATAGTTGAATCCTAAATCAAAATCGATTAATTTTTAAACAAACAATTGAATTTTTAATAAAAAATGATCAAATTTCTACCAAAAGAGAAGAATTTTCGATTTAAAGATGCCAATTTCATAGAAAAAGTTGAATTTTCCACCCGAAGATATAAATTTTGTATCAAAACCTTAATTTACAAACAAATTTCTGAATTGTCTACGAAAATAATAGAATTTTCAACAAAAAAGTTGAATTTTAAGAAAAAACGACGAATTTTCTACAAGAGAGTTAAATTTTTCAAACCAAAAATATGAATTTTCAACAAGAAAGTTAATTTTCAACCAAATAGTTGAATTTTAAACTTAAAATGACCAAGTTTCAACCAAAAAACAGAATAAATAAATTTGCAGTTGAAAAAAATTGGTTTTCAACCACAAAAAAACGAATTTTTAACAACATATTTAAATTTTCAATCAAAGATATGGATCTGGAAATAACAAAATGAATTTTTTACAACGTAGTTTAACTTTAATAATTGAATTTTTAACTTTATGCCATATACCGTATATGTCAACCATATAGAAACAATAATAAATATAAGAGAATAAAAATAAAAGAATTTTTTACGGTAACATATCAATATGAACTAGAGTGGCTAGAGTATTTGTTTTTTATTATTATTATAAGTATTATTATTAAAAGAATTAAATGAAATGTTGATAGAAAAATGGGTGTTATTTCAATCTTTCAATCAATTCGTTTTTTAACTTCTTTTAGTGAAAATACTATTTCTTTAAATTAAAGAAAACCTATTCAAGAAATAATTACTTCAAACAAACAAAAATATGAACTATGTCACTCTTGAAGATGAAATCAATTTTTTGTTCATTTGAAAGTTTTTTTTACGTTAAAGGAACGAATGCAATTAAAAGTAATCCGCACCAATTTTAGGATTTTAGAGACCAATATTGAAATATAATAAGTTTATTTTGAAAATTAAAAAACTTTTACTCCAAAAAAAAACACCTGAATCATCCCTAATTCAAAGAAAACTTCGAATTCCAGAATATCCCTGACACTTGATCACAGTTTCAGAAATAAATCAGTGGAATAGAAAAATTCGATAGATTCAATTTATATCCGAGAGAAAAAGAATTGCGAGAGAAAAGAATAAAAGTAAGAGTGAAAGACGTAGAAAAGAACCCGATGGTTTGAGTTTTAACTAGGGAAAGCAGGTAAGATCTAACAAGTTCAACCTAGCCGAAACGGCAGGTGTTGTCCTGCAGTGACAATGAGAGTGGGCCTGGCAGAGATTAAGTCATAAAAATAGGAGTAAGCAAATGCCTCTGAAGTACGAAGAAATCATCGAATTGGGCCTCATTAAAGAATTTAAGGAAAATTTTCAAACGGTGCTCAACGGGTATGAATCCAAAATTCTCTTGATGTTCTCATTTTGACCCGTGGTTTATAAAAAACTAATTATTGAAATGATACAAATGATGAAAACGAGTGACTCAGAAAAATTCATTGTAGTCAACTTAGGCTTTTCTGAGGGTCGGCTCTATTTTATCATTGAGTTAATATTTTCTTTGAGTTATCTAAATATTGAAAAACTAACAATATTTCTGCAGAGAAAGCAATAGAGTGTTTATTATTAATTAAAATTTATTTATTTTATTGTAAATAATGTCTCGAAAATGTTTCTTTTTACACGGAGGTATGATATAAATTTGTATCCAAGTTTTCAAAAAATATAAAAATTAAAAGACAAAATCTGCTATTAATTCCAATAAATTTTATTTTGATTAGGCTTTCATAATCTTTATAATATTAACGTTAACTGTGAAATCAATCATAACTTTGACATAATAAAACTTAGTTACTTTTTTCAGTAACTGTAACTGTAATGAGTTAAATTTTTTACTACCAAGTAACGTAACTGCAACGAGTTACATACTTTAAAAATTAAAACTCACTTTGAAAATAAGGTATAACTTATCCAACACTGCAATTGTAAAAGCTTGGAATTTAAAATTGTTTTTCTATAATTCGCGAAAAAGTGCCAGTTTTTCCACCTGTTTTTGGTGTAAAAAGTTACCGATTTTTGCTCGATGACGTGGCGCATGCGCAGTGCCGACCTTTCCGGGCAACAGTGACAAAAGTGGACAGATGCAGTGGAAAAAGTAAATGGACAGTGATAAAAGTGAGGCACAGTGGAAAAAGTAAATGTTATTTCGGGTGGGTTCGTGCTGCCTCGGGTGGACTCGTGCATCGTGCGCAGCCAACTTCATTCTATTTTCCGACTGTCGTCCCTAACCTAAAAGCAATTTCCTGAAAAGTCTCGAGTTGTGTATTTTGTATGTACTTTTGTCACTTGGCAAAAGCAAAAAAACACCGTCAGTTTCTCCGAAAATACTGTGCTTGGTTTTTTTCACGAAAAATCGGAAGTTTTGAAGCCCTCAACTTTATGGGCCAACTATTCAATTGTGAGAACCAGCTTATTATTACTGCCATATTATTGCCATGGTTTTGATAATTGCCATTGTCATTGTTGCGTCAATCGACAAAAAATCGCCTTCTTTTTACACAAAAAACAGGTAAACGAAAACTAGCACTTTTTAACAAATTATAGAAAAAGTATCGTGTCCCACACATTGAAAAAGCGACGATTTAAAACTCGTGTGATAGCCACCCTCGCTCCGCTCGGGTAGCTAACTTCACACTCGTTTTAAATCTCTCGCTTTTTCAACTTGTAGCACAATATACTATTATATGAATATGTATTTTTTTATGTAATAGTGTATACTACTTTGAACAGTATCAATTTGAAATTCTAGATAGAAGTTTCGGTGTTTTAATTTAAAATTGTATTTTTAAGCTGTGCCATTTTGGAAGATACATTTAAAATTGAAACCAAAAAATTTTCAATATATTTCAATTTCATATTATTCAATTTTGAACGTTTTCAATGCAAAATCCTTTAATTTCAAGTGAATTCATTGTGGAATGATTCAAACCTAAAAACTGCCTATTGATTTTCTATCCTATCAATAATTTGTACCAATAAATAATTTTACAATTTTGAAATATTGACGAACTCAGAATTTGAAACAGATTGTTCAATTTCAAAAGATGTTAATTTTCAAAATCAAGTTTCAATCTTATATTATTCCATTTGAAATAAAAATTCATTTTTTTTACTCTAACTTCTTTTTATTGTAAATTTACTCTGAAGAATGAAAGCCAAGTCACTTACTGATATTGCTTTAAAGAATTTTTACTAATCATTAGCACTTTGTAAAACTAATGTTCAAACAATTTGTTGAAGGAATTAGTAACAATTTTACCATCAACATTTGAATACAGTTTGACTCTAATTCAAAGGAGTAGTTCTTTTTATGAACTGAAAATATTTCTTATTTGAAGACTTCGTTAAAATTCAATTCTGTAAAATCATTTATAAAATAAATAATATAAATAATTATATTGTACCTATATTTTTGAGAATACTTTATGAATTATAACTAATTATCTCTCTAAATTAGTGGAAAGTGAATCACTAATTTACTCTACTGACAATTTCTACTATTTTTTAGTCAGTTTTGACTAAAACTTTTGTGAGTGGTTGAAAACTGCTAA
>CAKNYM010025138.1:0-12691 GCA_932195095.1 Andricus curvator
AGAAGTGAACTGCAATGTTCACGAAACGTCGGCAACATTCATAGTTTTGCACACGATTGAAACCCGAAAAATCTTTAAATTTTTAATTTAAATTTATTATAATGGATCATCGTGAAAGTCTTAAGTATATTATTAATATCAGGATTATCTTTTAAAAATTGTGTAACTCTGTTTTCAATTTGCAGTTAAATTTTTGCCCATTTCGCCATTTTAGAGATGTAACATGATCCAAGATTAACTGGATGCAGTAATTCCTAATAGCATTTTTATAATCCAGCGGAAGGTTGAAAATTCCCGTTTTAATGGGAGCAATGAAATTAAAAACGTGAAGATATTTTGTTGATTGATCGCAACTTATGGTTTGATCCCAGTGATACAATATCAATAAAATCTTGTGGGATATTTGTATTTGTAAGATTTTTAAACCGTTTTTTTACTGCGATGAAATTTACAATTTTTCTTTTTTTTCATCAACCAACGAAACTTATTGATATATTTCATTTTACATGTTTCAAAGATCCTTTTATACTTTAAATATTCCAAATACATGGATTTTCGGTGAACATAAAACGGAAGAGATTTATATAAAATATTTTCAATTCAATGTAATCTAAAATGAATTTCTTTAAGTGAGAAATGGATATCCTTAATCCCTAAGTTCAAAACATCAATGGAAATAGACAAGAATAAATTATTTAGTTTAGCAGAATTGTTGAAATTCACGAAGTGAAAATTTGAACTACGTAATTTATTCTTTATATGTGAAGGAATCAAACCATCTCTTCTGTATCGAGGGCACCTGATAAATTTAATTTTTTTAAATAAAAATTTTTACAAATTTTCCCAGGTACATGCAAAAAATCAGATCTCTGAGAAAATTAGGTTTTCTATAAATTTTGATTCTTTCCCTAATATTGTTTTTACAAATTTTGAAAAATGGTTACATCTGATTGCAGGCTGAAATCGTTAAACAAATTTACTTTAAACAAAACATTTTTCTAACAAATAACTATCTGAAGCTTATTTACTTATTTCAGAAATTGGAAACCATAGAGCTGTAGGAAATGTTTTTCTTAAAAAAATGATCCATGATTTATTAAAAATCTTGAAATCCTAGATGACTTTGCTTTTTCATAGACCTGATTTTTTGGCACGACAACTACCTCAGAATTGTTTTTTAATTCAAAAATTTAAAAGCCTTCGGAATTTTTTTCCAAATCTTCGCAATCTTACTTCTTTTTGAATTTCGGTTTCCCTTTTCGATATATTTTGACATCTTCAAAGATTATAATGAATTAACAAAAGAACTAGATCATTTTAAATTTCTTCAAAAATCTTATTGAAGGTACTGGTAATTTTTTGGTGACAGGTACTGTAGTGAAATATAGTTTAGTTTAGTTCAGTTTTTAAAAATTTAGTTTCAATGTGCCAATTTTTAAATGAGAATTGCAAGTGTCTTTTTAAATACTTAAACTTAATTGCAATCCAGTCATAACATCCTAAACTTTAGAGCTAGAATAGTTCAAATGTATCAGAAATAAAAAGTTCATATTTAAGGTACCTTATAACTTATAAATATGAGTGAAATATTAATATTAATTGTCAGTTAATAATTATTAACACCTAATTTTCTGCGTTTGATATTTTTTTGACATAGAATCACATTTTTAAATATTTCAATATTCGTACGTCTTTTTATTTCTCAAACTTAGACTTACGTCTTTCTTTGACACGGGACCACAGGCATCAAGGCCGTGTCTTTTTAATATGAAAAACAATTGCTATATCTTTCTAACGCTAAAAACTGGCTACACATCTTTTTTATACAGAAATCTGTTGCTACGTCTATCTGATTATTTCACTCGTGAGTCACTTTTTTTTCTATGAAGGTACACTTCCCGAAAAAACCTGGTTTTTTCTTAGGACTTTGTCCAAGTGGTCGCGAAAAAAATCAGGTCTGCGCCAGGTTTACACCTATACTTAAACCCAGGTTAAAACATAGGTTCATGTCCACCGCGATTTTTTGGTTTAAAAAAGAATGTAATCAATTCCACAAATTTTTGACGGAAAATTCAGCATTTTTAAAGAAAATAGCGTTACTTAGTATAATATAGTAAGAAATTATTTTATGTGCTTCTTCAATTTTGCTTTTTAAAAATTGGGATTTTTAGGCAATAGAGAAAGAATTAAATTTTCTTACGAATTCCTAAAGTGCATCAGTGCTCCCAACGCGGGCACCTTGCACTACTGCGCATGCGATACATAAGGCGCTTCATTGGCTGCCGTTCGCGCGCTTATATGAAATGTTAAAAAATACAATTCTTTTTATTTATTTTTAATAATTAAAAATAGTTATACTTCAACATGTTAATGGGGTAGGTGGATGATTTTTGATACATTCTGAGTATTAGGTTAAAAAATAAAATGAGTACTCAGTAAATAAAAAATATAATTTATTTAATGTTATCTTTTTTTATTTTTAAAATTATTTTTAATAATTTCTGCATTTCAAACTTTGTATATTAATTAAAATAAATATGCAAATTTCATTACAGCTACATTTCGAAATATTTAACATTCACTTATCAAGAAATTGTGATTCAAATTTTATAAAAGTTAAATATTAAATAGAAACTCAGTCGAATTTATTTTAAAACATTAAAAAAAGTACATTAAATAAAAGATAATATATTTTTTTCAATCACCAGCACTGATGCTAAATTTATTTTTGATAATAAAGCATCGACGCGCTTCGAACTGGTTTTCAGTTCATTTCAAGATGCAAAAAATACAAAAAATTTAGAAGATTTTAAGACATGGCTGAAAAATCAAGAAAAATAAAATTCCCCAAACTGTTTCCCATTCGAAACAATTAAAAAAATAGTTTCTTAATAGATATTATTTTGTTATTCATTGAAAATAAAAATTCAAATACTTTGATCAAAGATCAATTTTTTCCAATGTTAATAGTTTTTTAACATTATTGTTCGAATTAAAAATAACAATAAGTGTATAAAAATTGTAGAAAAAAATAAATTTAAAAACACGTGCAAACAAACGTTACAGGATTCAACTCATCACTGATTCATCTCTAAACTTCTTCTTAATTTTTTTTTAAATTGAACATTCGATTTTTGGGAATTTTTTTCGTAGTATACCATTAAGCCATTTGCCTTTCAGGGTAGGTATGACACTATCCGATTCGGTGTTTCTAGGTGTTTTCTAGTGTTTCTAGGTGGATAGTTTCTTGTAGTAAATAACTACAAGTGTGGGCTCACCACACCCACGATGTGCCAACAGAACGCAGTATTCACGAATGGTCACCCATCCAAGTACTAACCGCACCCAACGCTGCTTAACTTCAGTGATCTGACGAGAACTGGGTTTTTCAGTAATTTTTGTAAATACTATGCACATTTTCAAAGAAAGTTGTTCATCCAGAAAAACATTTTTTTTGATATTGTTATTTTAAATTGTAACAATATATTTTTAAACTTTAAACATTGAAAAAATTTGTTTCCTTGTTAAAAATATTTGATTCTTTTATTTTTAATAAATAAATAATATATATTATTATTAGGGAATTTTCCAATTTGGGATTCTTATATTTCGGCAATTTTTTAATTTCGAGAAATTTATTATTCGGGAATGTTCGAATTCGGGAATTTTACTTGTCGGGATTTCTCAGTCATCCCGATTTTAAAAAATCTTAAAAATAATCAATATTCTAATATTACCTAAATTGAATTAATTAAATAAATCAATTAATTGACTTAATTCAATTAGCTCGATTAATTAAATTAATTAATGAAATTTAAAAAAATTTTAAATTTTAAAGTTTCCGTTAGACTGGTTTATAGTCTCTGTTATAGAATCGTTGATAAGTTGATAATCTACTATATCAAAATTAATTTTTATTTTGCGAAATTAAATTAAAACGCGAGAAATTAAGTTCTAAAAACTTCACTGCGAACTGGATTTGAACCAGCAACCAACTCATTACATGTGAGGTGCTCTTTTAGATTTTTCGATTTTTTAGAATTTTTTAGAACTTAATTTCAAGCGTTTTAATTTAATTTCGCATAATAAAAATTAATTTTGATATATTAGATTATCTACTTATCAACAATTCTATAACAGAGGCCTCTGTCGAATCTAACATCAAAAATACTGGTATTAGGCCTACAAAAAGATTTCTATTATATATGTTAAAAATGGAATATTTTAGACCTATAAAGAAAAATTTTTCTATGATTTGAGAAATTGGAAAGACGCTTCCGGCCAGGTCTTGAATAGCCATAGAGAAATTTACTTTCAAACTTAGAAACAGCAGAGTTATAGAGGATGTCTTCTCCGAAAAAAACTTGATTTAATAAAATTCCACCATTTCAAAAAAATCGGTAGAGAGAGAAAATAATAGAAAATCCAATTGCGAAAAACAACAAAAACTATGACCGGGATTCTCGGTCATTTCCTGGTTTTCCCAGTACAGCAGCCACCCCGAAAAGGGAACTTAAAATTACAAAATGACAGTTGTTAATCTTTTGATTTTTTATTTTGCAAGGTCTATTGCATAAAAGTGGGGTAAACATAAAGACCGGGCGCAAAGGGTCAGATCTGACTGAATTGTGGTTCACACACAATATACATCGAAACTCTTTCTGATTGCGATTTTACTGCTTATTGGACATTCCGCGACTTCTTCTTTGGTCAATTCTGTAACCGCCCCGGTGTATCTGTTTATTTTTGCTCGTTTTGACCCAGAACCAACAGGTTTGAATATTGCACGGAACATCGTGTTTCTGCTTGACTTTTTTTCCAATATTGCAAAGACATCACCATTGGTCGATGACAATACAATTTGTGGTTCGGTTGGCATGGAGATGAGGATATGAGTTTTGCTTCTCAATCGAATTGGTTTATCGAAAGGAAATGTGTAAGTTTGAAGTTCGAATATCTGACTCGGATTTTCCTGGGGACTGAGTCGAATACATCTAAGGTTTTCAAGTTTAAATCCAAGTATGCTGTGAAATGGTTGCCTGGCACGAGGAGACCTGGACCTGGCACGAAGATCAGAGTCAGCAGATGGAAGAGACACGGCAGAGGAGTGAGGTCTGGTAGGAGGAAAAAACCTTATGGGAGAATCTGTCTCAGAAGAAGAAGCAAATGGTACCTGACGAGGAATACTAGGACTTGCGTTGTCATCAGGCAAAACCTTGGACTGTGAACTTAATTCTGCAACAAGAAAAAAAAGGATGACATTTAGTCTAAACCACACAATCGTATGCTGGTATACCATGAGTTTTAAATATACAAATATTCTCTAAAGAAATAATTATTTGAAATATCGCCTCATTAACAAATCAGAAATGTTTCATTTCGTCCACAGAAAACACTTACTAAATTTAAAAATTAAAAATAGGCACACATGTCATATTCACAATACATCCCGTTATAAAATAGGGGTCGTTAAATGTGCTAGAGGTAGTTTCACGTTCTCGAATTTAGCTATGCATATTGATTTGAAACTTAAGGTATAAATTTAAAATATACTAATGATCCTGTCTCAAAAGCAAGGTTACCACTAGATTTTTCTTGCAAACATAAATTATTTCAGCAATTTCAATGTTATTATCTTTATTCAAGGTTTCTAATATTTAAACACTAAAATATAAACAATGCATAGAGCAAGAGCAGGTTACATCATTATGGAACTCCCCAGACCTCGCACTAGTCACTACTTAAAAAATTATTGTTTTTATGCCCTCCACGGTGACACCTTGTTACAATAGAATCTATCCATACATTTTTGATTTGTCCATTTTTTATAAATAAAACTAAAACTGCCATCGAAAGACTAAAGCTATCCCGGGATTCAACTTCGTGGCAATATCCTTAATTCACAAATTCATTTTTATAATTACAGTCTCATTCATGAGAGTGTAATGTAATTGTCCAAATTTTCAAACTTTGGTTTTCAACGGATCTTTACCTTTCTGTGCTCATAGAGTCTGACAATCACAAAATTCAGTCAGTGTCTGTCTGTCTGTATTTATGTCTGCCTGGTTACCTGAATGTTGTAGCCAGGTTTAATTTTTCGTCAAAACTGCAGGTGCTTCAAGAACCTTCTTTGAAAACAAATTGAAAAATGATTTCTGTTCCAATTTATGACTGTAGCCCATCAGGTGTTACAAATTTATATATTTTGGCATTATATTTCGCGGAGAATATGATCTACATCTTAACTGTTTCCAATTTAAAAATAAGCAAATAATCTTCAAACATAATCATTCATATAGAAAATGTTGTCTTTAAAAAAATTTGCAAACAGTAGAGTTGTAGAGAATATTCTTCACTAAAAAATAATCCGTTAATTATTAAAATTTAACCATCTTTCATAACTTTGTGAGAAGCGATAATAAAAAAAATTCAATTGCAAAAAACGCTGTTGAAATTTATAGTTTTAATCATTTTTTCATTAAGCATAATAGTTTCTACTAAAAATGCCGTGCTCAGTAATATCATTTTGATTTTTACAGTCTAAAAATCATATAATTATGAGCCATAGATATGTAATTTGAACTTTTTCAAATTTTAGAATGAAACTAAAAAAATATTCAAATTTATAAAATGGTAGTCATTATTCGAAAATACTAAAAAGGCGATTTTCTAGAAATAATCAACTTTTATCATCGCGATAAGAAGTTTGATAAAATATAATCCATGTTATTCAGCACACTACCCGAGAACAGCATAAATCATAATTTCATCCGATTTCTTATCTAAATGCTAGAAGTGCTGATATTTCTTGATGTATTAAAATAATATATCACTTTAGCTTTTTGAAGGTATGGAACTCTTGATGTTTAAAAAAGTAATTGATTTTTCGAAAATTAAATTTTTCATGCAACAAAATTGTGGTTGATTCTAAACCAATCTATTAAAAAGTAAAACTTAACCTAAATCAAAAAATTTCTAGGGATTTCGCGAAGGCGAATCCAGGGGTATTTTTAGTTTTTTGATAGGACCTTAATTTTTTTTTAAATAAAAAATGGAAAAATCGGAAACATATATGCTGCATCCTGTAGTAACAAGGAGGGTATGTAAAGGGGATGAAAACAATGTTTGAACTAACTTTATTTTTATTATATACACTCAGAGTATGTTCCATTCTAGTAATTAACTGCAAATTGTTTTCCATCATTGCTAAATAAGATCGAAAAAATTATAAACAATCTAATTGCTGTCTTTAGTTTTCCGATAGGACTTCCAGTTTTATTTATAAAAAATGGAAAAATCGGACACCTATAGCTAGATCATGTTGTATCAACGAGTTAACGAGGACGGGATAAACCCAATAGTTAGTTTATTAATTATTGACTAAAGAGAGTTGTGGGGTGTTGCGTACTGATGAATCCTTTTGTTAGTATATGGTTTGTTCATATTTGAGGTCTATAAATATTGAAAAACGAAAAAAATATCAGTAACACTGTAAATGTATAAATAATGTGCTAGTGGTAGTTTTTTTTTAATGTTCCAATATTACTGTTGAGATAGGGATATCTATTGGATTATTACATATGTCACTGTCGTGATTATTTTTCATTTTCATTTTTTTGCGCTTTTAGTTGAATGCAGCTGAGGTAAGGTTCATTCAATGTGCTAGGGGTACTTTTTTGCGGCTTTTGATTATTACTGTGGGAATTTAAATATATACTAATGTCCTGTGAAGTCATATGGTGAGTCTATTTTCAATTTGAAGACTTCTTAAATGTTTTAGTTGAAGTAAATATACGAGAAGTGTTTTCTCGGGGTTGCTAATTATTACTATCAGAATATTAATAAAAGCTACTCGAGTCTTTAAAATATTGCTGGTGTTGAAAACATTTTGTAATGTTCTGCATACACCACTTTCTTACATCTTATCGATACTCAACAACCATTTTTGTGAAAACAATAAGATAGCTGCTCATACAAGTAGGGAAATTTTATTCTAAGAACATTCAGAGACAATATACCTCATTATATTTCTTTTTTTGATAAATGGATTGCAACAACGATCAGACCATCTATTCTGGAATGATCTGTATTTATAAGAAATTGTAGCAGCATTTAGAAGTTTGTAAACAGGTTCTGATTTGCACATAGTTTAAAAGAAATTTACCACAATGTAGATATATTATATTAGTATATTTACCAATAGAGTTCAGTATAACGGCCGAGGATAAGACTAGAGTACAGACAATCTGCATATTTTCTGATAAGAGGACAAACTGATTGCTGTATTAATAATGAATGCGGTTAAGAATGTAACTGGTGAATATTCTAGTACTTCATTAGCATATATAATCTTTACTATAGTCGTTATCTCTTAGATTAAAGACGTCAACCTTGTCCGTCTGAGATATTTACATTTGACAAGAATCAGATTCAGGGAACAAAATTCGGTTACAACCTTCATAAAAACTGAAGTAATATTTTGTGTTTTAGGAAAACCTGATTTTTGTATGATGAATTTAAATAGTTTTTACCATAACCGACCATTTAAAGCTTTGAAAAACCAATGTATATTCTACAAAACATGCTAAAAGAAATGTAGAGACGAATTTCACTCTTTCATGTGTATGATCTAATGTTTCAGAAATTACTCAGAGAAAAAAAAGTAATCTTATGACAAAAACATCGTTTTCTAACTTTGATTTTCAATCAATATCGCAGAAACACCCAAAAAAATTTTTACATTCTCATCATAATGAGAAAGTATTGGTTTTATGTGAAAAATGACTTTCGCGGATTCCATCAAATGTCGACGTTTTGAGGCCCCCTGAGTCAGAAAAAATAGTTTTTACGTCGGTGTCTGTCTGTCTGTCGTTGTCGTTGTCGTCGTCGTCTGTCTATCGGATAACTTTTGAAAGACTAATAGGATTGGATTGTGCTTTGGCAGACAGTTTCAGGGGGCAAAAAGAGAAATCGAGTTCGTTAACCAGCTATTTTGGATGAAAATTCAAAAAGTTAGAGCATTTTCAAAGTTGTTTAGACCATTTTTTCCAAATTTGAAAATTATATGTGCAGCCGCTTATAGTACTCGAAAATCTAAACAATTTATCCTTACGAGTTTTTTTGATAAAAAGAAAATTGTCCGAGTTACAGCATTTTCAAAATCCCCCCAAAAAAGCGAAAAGTAACATTTTCGGCCAAAAAACGCACGATACGAAAAAAAGTAAAGATAGGAAAAGTGTTTCTTTTCGCACGTCCTACATGATTATCATAACGGCTTTTTGAATTTTCTTGAAAAATCGAAAATTCATATTTTTATTGCACAAGAAATAATGAAAAATCAAAAAAATCAATTTCACGGTCAAACTATGCAAGATACGACAAATCATGACTGGACTAAAATTGTGCATTCAAAAAAGATCTACACATTTCTCATGGGTCACTTTTTGATAGGATGTGTAGTTTTTGTTTTATTCGTAAAAAATAACATTAACAGTGAAAAAATCGGCCCGATAAGCGGGCACATTCTCATCAAAACTTTGCTTATTTACTTTATTTTTCATCTCGGGTGTGTTTTTTCACAATATTTCATTGTTTTTATGTTCTCAATACTATTTCTAACGATTGAAACAATAAAATATAATAATAATTCAAACAATTTATTCTGACTGAAAATCTGACTTTTATTTCAGAATGCGTTTTGATCTTTGTTTACTAAAATAATTTCTGTGAAAAAATTCGACTATTACATTTATATTTCAAGAACTATGTTCTAAATAGACGAAATGAATATATATATATATTAAAAAAAAAAAAAAGAGTTATTGGTTCCTCGTTTAGAGGTGGGCCGAGAATGCGCAGATGGAAACATATGAACTCCTATCTAATACAACGCAGCTGAAGGCTGGTGACCTTCTCAGTATAAAACATCAACCAATTGCGAGTCTCTCGGTTTCCATTCCTTGTCCTCGCCCCCCTTCCCCTCCCCCCGTAACAGAAGTTTTGGTGGGACTGACGTAAGAACTGGACTCTCCACTATACGACGAATCACTACTTAACTTGGGCCTGATTTCGACTCGCACAACAAATTTCGCGCATAAAGGTGGTAGTTGGGTGTACAATCTAAACATGAATAATACAAACAATAAAGTAGCCTCGCAATGGACTGAAACTTTGATTGAGGTTTTGAAATATGGTCAGGAGTAGATAGGGAATCACATGGTAGTCAAGGGGTCGGTTTGATTATGAATGAAAAAGCAAGATATATGTTCCAAAAACGACATAAATACTTTTTTTCTCCCCTTTTCAGATAGTTGGAAAAAAATCTTTCTGATTGTAGGATTTATTATAAAGATACGGAAATATACGCTGAAGTAAAGGAATTACCTTCTTCATTTTAAATCAAATACAACTTTAGTCATTTTTAACTGAAGAACATTGAACATATGGTCGTTGCGAAGCGCGACGACCAAATTGCGCGCAGCAAGCGCGCACAAACTTTTGGGTTTCTATTATACGATGAACAGAAACGAGCGTGAAGCGCGAGGTTCACATGATGATCATACCAAATATCGAGCTCGAAGCGCGAGTGTCGTGATGAGAATGTGTTCCTTAAGGTCGATAGAACCTTAAGTAAATTAGTTCTTATTTTTATGTAAAACTGACATAATTAAACCAAAAGCAGGTCATAACGATGAAGCTTACTAAGAGAGTATTAGCCTCCGAAGTGCGCAATAGCGAGCACACGAAGTGTGAAAACCTAGACGACAAATGTGTCCGAGCGCGCAGCGCGAGGTGAATGCATTATCGAGCGCGAAGCGCGAGATCCAACAGGTGCGCGCCCTAGGCGCGCTGAAACTACATCAGCCAAATAAAATTCACTTAGTAAAATAAAACTTTTTTCAGTGCATGAGTATTGCATTTCCTATACTTTGTTCATCATTTTAATTGTTATTACAACGTATATTCGTTTCTTCTGCTTCAAAGTTCAACTTTTTGGTTTCTAATGACACTGATTGGTTAAAAATCTATCTTGTGTTGATAATTCGCATATTAGATTGAAAATTTGACTTTATGGATTAAAAATTTAACTCTTCTGGAAGAAAATCTTTGTTGTTTGAAAATTAAACTTTTTGTTAGCAATGCAACATATTGCGACATGAAATCTCAAGAATTTGAAGCGTTTCATATTGAATTGCATATGGTATCAACATTAGTGATGTTTGAAAGAATTTTTTTCTCTATTATCCCCCTGTTTTTGTGAAAAATCGCCCCGTTCCCTCTTTTTTAAGAACATTTTGGGCTCTAAAGGGTGACCTTTTATTATTTGCAATTGTTCTTGATTCATTATTGTGATTTAAAAAAAAAGTAAAAAACGCGGAATAAACGTCAAATCCGTGTTCAGCCAACCGCTACGTTACTTTCGAGGGGAAGTATAAATTGACGTCGGGTTGGGTATCAGTTTCGCAACCCGGCCTAAAAACACGAAAGTCTAGGACGGGTTGAAAACTCAGACCAGCCCAAAAGTTTGATTTGTAAATTATAAAAATGTCTAGGACTTCAGGAATATTACAAACAATTTCATCTTCTACTCACTATATACCTTGTAAGTTGACAAAAACGAAACGTGTTTATACTGTGTCCCTTGAAATCTATTCATTAAAAATTTGGATATTTGTTGATCATATTAGGTGAATAAATTTTAAATAATCCTAAAAAGCTGTTCTATCTACGAAAGTTTTTTTTTAAATAGTTGGCACAGAGCTATTTTTTCAATGAAAGAATTTAAAATTATGTGCATTGAAATTACATTCTAAAGATTTCTTTACTTTTCAAATATTTTTCCCATTATTAAAACGTAATGCATGTAAAATTGAAATAGTTTCAAACAAATTTATATTTGGCTCATTATAAAAAAAATCGATAAGCGATATCACATGAATTCATCATGTTAATTTGTGCAATAATGAAGCCTTGGGAGAGATAAAATTAGACAAATAAAGATCTGTTTTCTGGAACCTTTGATAAACGATGAGCGTATGTCGATATAATTTTTCAGATACCGTTATTTGTTCTATGACATACATGTATACAAGGACATAGACCAGAAAATGTCTATGAAATTTTATTGTGCGAGTGAGGCAGTGAGGTAGGAGGTCAGAAAGGGGGAGTCAGCAAATCAAAATTGGCTACGTGGAATACGAAAAGCCCACTAGTATATGTATGGAAACATCTTGTAGAATATTCCTTTTCTCGCTGAATCAGTATCATCTACTGCCATTTACTCTCATCTGCTCGATTATTAAAAAATGAGGATCACCGTCGGTACTCTCTTCCTTGCTTTTGCCGTTTTCCTTGATTCTATTGGTAAATATATAATAATATGACATCTTTACTTCTCTTACTTCTTCCTCCTCTACATCACAACCCCTAACATTCTTCACATCCCTCACTTCTCATACTTTCTACCTCCTCAATTTCCTGACTTCTCCTTTCTCTACTTCCCCTCCCCTCACATCCCACAATTACACTCGCTTCTCCTTCTTCCCAACACCTCACATCCCACACTTCCAGTCCCATCCCTTCCCTCACTTCTCCATCTTTTACTTCCGCTAATTTCACTCTCATACTTCTACTTATCCTCCCTGCCCTCACTTCTTCCCCATTCATATAAATTCCATTTATAAGAATAATA
>CAKNYM010025140.1:0-25399 GCA_932195095.1 Andricus curvator
GATTCTCCATAATATAAAATAATAATAGTACATTCAATAAGTTCACAAATGTGTTATAACTTACTTTTAACATTTAAAATTGCATGTACATATCCAGAACAAGGAATGTTTAAATTGTAGAAACTCACAAAGTAATAAATAAATTCTATTCTACTTTAATACTCTTTTCAATAATAAAAAAAAGTGACGCCTTATTTAACACCATTTACAAAAATGTTATTCTAAGTTAATCATTACTGTAGACGTAGAATACAATTGTATTATGTATAATTGCATAATATATAATACTGACATCTGAAAAGTTGCTGAACGAAAAGGAAATTACAACCACATGGCCAGGACTAGTCATGGACCAACACTCTGACCTATACTCTGCAGGGAACCGCACAGAAGCAGACCCCTTTTTTTCTTCAAGTCCTCGCTGTTGGGGCCGGCTTAGCAATGGACACCCGTCACCCTTTTTTTTGTACTACTATTCCCTCACGAGACTTTAGCATAGCTCATTAAGGTCCAAATTATGCGAACTCAATTTACAGGAAAATATACAATTTTATCGATTTTTTATTTGTCCGAGGTTTATCAGTGCACTGAGCTCTTTCTTTTAAATCTTGATTCGTCTTGATATCTCCATTCAAGCCGGAGATAATTTTTTCTTGCATTAACAATTCTGGTGACCACAATTTTTAATATTTTTGAATTTGCAAAGTTGGGCTCCATTCACAAATAGATAAGTAATCCACATGAATTTTTTCCGGACATTTTTGCGACTTTAGGAACAGCCGAAAGTTGACCTTCAAAATTTAGGCATTGTCAACAGTGTTTTTCTCTGGTTTTGTTGTTCTTACAGCAACAACAAATTTTTCACCGAGATACGAGACTCGTCGTTGAACAGGTAGAAAGATTTCGAATCAGCTTAGCTAAATGCGAACTCTGTGCGATTTTTTTTCACTGAGATAGAGCTACTTTTTCCCAAGTGTCAAGACTTTCTGTCCCGATATTAGTTGGAAGGGTATGGTTCATAAACCTAAACCTCGAGGGCCCCATTTTTTTCTGCTGTGCAAAATGCAACTCTTTGAGGCATTTCTACTCAGGTAAAGGATGGGGATCCTTCTGGACAGTTCTGTGTCAAAGCTGAGTAGATCCGACCTATTGGCCCGGGATCGCTAGTAGATATACAGGATCTACCTCTGGAGACCCCTGCTCTATACCTACAGAATTGAAATTCAATGAAAAAACCATCCTCATAAGCCACAGCTCAAAAAAGATAAAACAACAATTTTCTAACTCTCTTTTTCTAATTAATTTTTTTCGCGTTTTAGACCATTTTACAACATTTTATAATACTATAAAATGCCATTTTTAATGAGCATTAGTGTTGCCGTCCGATACGAGAAATACCGAGCCTGGCTCGCTTTCGTCTCGTTCATTGCTCGGTTCCGTCTCGTTTTCCCGGGAACATTACTCGGTTTGTCTCGTCAAATCCTTCCTCGTCCCGTTTCGTCTTTACTCGTTCTCGCCTCGGTTTTTCCGAGAAATGCGACAGATGTGCGCTAGCAGAGCGGACAGCTCGCGGGAGCGTTCTTTTGCCACTCTGACGCGCTAATGCTAATTAGCGTTCTTCAATGAATAGGTAAATTTGAAATATGATTACAGATTATACTTTTTTGTTCATTACTGATTAATTTGATATCAAACACGACTATGTTTCGATTGTTTCAAAGATTTAACTTCACTCTATTAGTATGTCATTTTGTTCTTATCAAACATTTATTTTTCCAATTATAAGAATAGAATATATGAAACAGAAAGGTAAAAAGATAGGTATATTTTCAAGTCATTTGGAGTTTGAAGAATTTAACCCTAAGTTAATTTTTTATAATTCAAAGTAGAATTTTAAAATTGTGTGGCACCACATACTTTAAAAGATTTCAAGACATTCACAAAGATTTCAAATCATTTAAAATATTGCACAAACATTACAAATATTTTCATTTTTTCAAATCGATAGAACAGATTTTAGAAAGATTTCACAAATATTTTAAAAACTTCATAAAGTTTTTAAAATATTTCTTAACATTTCACAAACATTTCGAATATTTTGCTAAAATTATAAAAGATTCCAAAAGGTTTCAGAGAAATTTCAAGATCTCACATAGATTTTTACATACTTTAAACGATTTCAAGAAATTCACAAAAATTTCACATCATTTAAAAGATTGCACAAACATTTCAGATATTTTCATTTTTTCAAATCCATGGAACAGATTTCAGAAAGATTTCACAAATATTTGAAAGAATTCATAAAGTTTTTAAAATATTTCTTAACATTTCACAAACATTTCGAATATTTTGCTAAAATTTTAAAAGATTTCACAGAAATTTCAAGATCTCACATAGATTTTTACATACTTTAAAAGATTTCAAGAAATTCACAAAGATTTCAAATCATTAAAAAGATTGCACAAACATTTAAGATATTTTCATTTTTTCAAATCAATGGAGCAGATTTCAGAAAGATTTCACAAATATTTGAAAGAATTCATAAAGTTTTTAAAATATTTCTTAACATTTCGAATATTTTGCTAAAATTTTTAAAGATTTCGGAGAAATTTCAAGATCTCATATAGATTTTGACATACTTTAAAAGATTTCAAGACATTCACAAAGATTTCAAATCATTTAAAATATTGCACAAACATTACAAATATTTTCATTTTTTCAAATCGATAGAACAGGTTTTAGAAAGATTTCACAAATATTGGAAAAAATTCCTGTAAAAAAAGACCTGTAAAACCTGGAAAAGACCTTAAATTTTGTTTCTAAGAATCGCTGGATACCCTGAATGATAGTCAACTTCATGCAAATGTTTGCGAAAGTTCCGAAAAAAATACGCAAGATAGGAAAAAGTATGTACGGATGTAGCAGCTTTAAATATTTCGGCTACATATTTTCTTTTCGATGGACACCTACTTCTGTTCTAAAAGTTTTTACAAATCAAAAAATATCCTGTTTGATATCAAAGGTATCAGGATAAAACAAATAGTCCGGAAATATATCATCCAAAGAGTCTAGTGGTATATTAACAAAAATGTTCTCTTGTCATTTCTACGTTTCGGAAACAAAATAGTCTGTGACGAAGGGTTAAATTTCATAAAATATATAAAATATGTAGTAGTCAAAGTGATTTAAGTAGGTACGCACTTTCGATTTTTTTGATGTCCCGACAAATATATTTTATTTACCCTCCTTAGAAATTAGACGTCACAAAATTTTTAAATTCCACTTTGAAATGTACAAAATGAAATTAGTGTTCAATTCTTTAAACTCCAAAGGACTTGAAAATATACCTGTCTTTTTAGATTTCTCTTTCATGTTCTCTGTTGTTATAATTGGCAAAATAAATTATTAATAAGAAGAAAACAAAAGACTAATATAGTGAAGTTAAATCTTCGAAAAAATCGTAACATAGTCGTGTTTGATATCAAATTAATTAGTAATGGACAAACAAGTATAATATGTAATCAGATTTCGACTTTAGCTATTCATTAAAGAACGCGAATTAGAATTAGCGCGTCAGAGTGGCAAAAGAACGCTCCCGCGAGCTATCCGCTCTGCTAGCGCACATCTGTCGCATTTCTCGGAAAAACCAAGGCGAGAAACGAGTAAGGACGCCACGAGACGAGTAAGAATGAGACGAGACGAGAAATACCGAGACAGCAGGTATGGCTCGTCTCGTCCCGTCTCGTTTCTTGGGATTTCTCGCTCGGCGGCAACACTAATGAGCATTACAAATTTTTATCGTCGGATCTTACAAATTTTATAGCGAACTGCGACATGTTTTTTAATAACAATTTTTTTTAAACTTTCATGTAAAGGTTTGCTTTTTAGGTGTTTGAGACCATTTTACAACGATTAAGAATTACGTCAAATGTAATTTTTTCTCAACATTTACAATTTCTTATAAAGATGAAACTTGGCATTTTTTTATAAAAAGAAAAAAACCAGGAAAAAAATTGTTTTAGCGATAGTTATATTTATAGTTTTTCGACATTTTAGAACACATGAAACATTTTTAAACTTGTTTTTATCTTCCATTTTTTCAATATTCATACTGTCGGCATAATACTTCCCCGATCGTGGAGCCAACCATCAGCCAGTAATGGGCGAATTGCCGATTATCTGTACTGGTGACCAGTACTGGGCCAGTACTGCGCCGGTGGTGAACTCCGGCAGACTACAGCGAATAATTATGATGTTAAAATTTTTTAGTCTACTGGTCGTTTCAATATTTTTAAAATATTGATACTTAAAATTGTGAAAAAAATTCTCTCTAGCTCCGGTGGGATTCGAACACCACGTCATTCAGATTTCCGGTCCGATGCTCTTGACCACTAAGCTACGGAGAGACGAGATAATTTTCTTCACAATCCCTACAAGTAGAATGTCGACGTCATTCCTTATACTTGTAAGATTATAGTTCTAAACTGATAGTTTAAATTAAATTTTGATGTTAAGGTTTTTGATTAGGGTAATACGTAATAATTATGATATAATAATAATAATAATATATATATATATATATAATAAATAATAATATAGTAATAATTATGACCAGTAGACTAAAAAATTTTAACATCATAATTATTACGTATTACCCTGGTCAAAAAACCTTAACATCAAAATTTAATTTAAACTATCAGTTTAGAACTATAATCTTACAAGTATAAGGAATGACGTCGACATTCTACTTGTAGGGATTGTGAAGAAAATTATCTCGTCTCTCCGTAGCTTAGTGGTCAAGAGCATCGGACTGGAAATCTGAATGACGTGGTGTTCGAATCCCACCGGAGCTAGAGAGAATTTTTTTCACAATTTTAAGTATCAATATTTTAAAAACATTGAAACGACCAGTAGACTAAAAAATTTTAACATCATAATTATTACGTATTACCCTGGTCAAAAACCTTAACATCAAAATTTAGAATACAGCGAATTTTCCACCTGATGATTGAATAAATGTATGTGTTCTTGTAGAAAAGTAAGGATGCTACATAACATTAAAAAACTAATTAAGTGAAACGTTCAAATAGTAGGAAAGAAGCAATGACAGATACTACATGAAAAAAATATAGGAAGAATAAAGGCAAGTAAAGGGGAGAGGAGAACTTCATCATCCTTAGGCAAACAGTTGGGGTTAAGAGGGGTTACAAAGACCACGTGACGACATGTTCGCCATGTTGTCAGAGGCAGAGGGTCGAGAGAATCGACGGAGACGTGCGATGATACCCGAACTTCGCCATGTGGACTTCTCTTTATGGTGAATAGCGATCAATACCCGACATGCAGAACCAAGAGAGCACAAAGTTACGCAAGCAGCATTTGGGGGTCATCATTGGGATTGAGGTGTCCCGCTACGACTACAACTACAATTGTCTACCAACTCAATATGTCCTTGTCTCACGACCACTCAGTCGATTACGATTCCAAGATCTTCTTCATGTGCCGAAACTTTGCAATCCGGAAACACGTATAGGCACTGATAGAATTTTCCTGTATCCAAAGGAATTGAAGAAAGGTATATTGGGGTGATGATAAAGGGATCGATGCGGCAGATAAGGGCTAAAAGAAAAAAAGGGATTATCAGTGATAGAGGAAAAGAGAAAAAAAAGAATAGACCGCGTTCGAGCCAGCAAGAAGTTGAGCTTTACTACCTCATCACGCAAATTTTGCAACAGCGGATCTATGTATCCCATTTGCACAAACTTTCATTCGCATGTGTTTGAGAATCTGCACACAACTCAAGATTCTGTGTTAAACTGTTAGAAATGTTCTGAACGTTACGTAGCTATTGCATTACAAAAGTAACCAAAAATTTTATGAAATTTCCGATATTTCTATACGTAACCCTATCTTAATGTTACGACGGAGTTCACCACCGGCGCAGTACTGGCCGACAGTATAAATATTGAAAAAAATGAAAAAAACACGTTTAAAAATATGATTCATGTTTTCTAAAATGTCAAAAAACTATAAATATAACTATCGCAAAAACAATTTTTTTCCTGTTTTTACATTCTCATCATATTGAGAAGGTATTGGTTTTATGTAAAATTTGACTTAGTCGGTTTTCATCAAATCTCCACGTTTTGAGACCCCCTGAGCCAGAAAAAACGATTTTTACGAATGTGTCTGTCTGTAGCCTGTAGGCACGATATCTTTCGAAAAAATAATCTGATTGGATTGTGCTTTGGCACACGCTTTCAAGGCCTAACAAGAAATAACAGATTCGTTAACTAGCTATTTTTGATTAAAATTCAAAAAGTTAAAGAATTTTGAAAATTTTTGAGACCTTTTTTTTTATTAAAAAATTCTATATACAGCTATTCATAGTACTCGGAAACTCGAACAATTTATTCTTATGACATTTTTCGATAAAAATAAAATTATCAGAGTTATAGCATTTTCAAAATTAAAAAAAAAAAAACGAAAATTAACATTTTAAGCGGAACAACGCACGATATGGAAAAAAGTCAGAAGAAGAAAAACGTTGCTTTTTGAAAGTCCAAGATTATCATAACAACTTTTTGAATTTTTTCGAAAAAACTATAATTCAAAATTTGATCGCACAAAAATAATGAAAAATTCCATTTTGCGGTCAAACTATGCAAGATACAAAAAGATATAAGAAGAAAAAAATTGTGCACCCAAAAAAGATCTACAAATTTGTCAATAATCACTTTTTAATAGAACGTTTAGTTTTTCTTTTATTCGTAAAAAATAACATTAAAAATTAAAAAAATGTAATCTTTCGAGAAACTACACAAGCTATGACAAAAAAATGAATAGGCGAAACTTGTTCACTTAAAGACGATCTACGATTTCGTTATTTACGTGTAATTTTTAGAAAGGGCGAGTAGATTTTCTTTCAATCGTAAAAAATAATAAAAATAAAAAAATTGAATTTGTGGAAAAACGACACAAGTTGCAATAAAATTTATAATAACAACCTTTTTGTATAGGGTGTGCACTTCTTTTTTAATTATAAGAGCAAGACAATGAAAACACGTATGTTTCAATACCAATAAATATTACGAATTGTGATAATATATTGAAATGATAGATATTTCAGGGTAGCTAAGAATAAAAATTAGTGTAAAATAAGGAGCAAATATTAAAGTAATCATGAAAAATAAAATTTGTACAATATTTTGCAATATCTGAATAAGCAGTACCAGCTTGAGTACAGAAATAAATATAATATACATTTGATATAATAGTGTTGAACATAATGTAGAAAAGTTCGCATTTTGGACAAAATCGAGTGCAAAGCACGAGATACGTGATGAGAATGTGTTCGTGAAAGCCGAAGGAGCTTTAACAAAAGAAAATTCACAATCACCAAATTACAGTTGTCGATGATTTGATCTTTAATTTTAAAGGGTCTGTGCGCAAATGTGGGGGAAACACAAAGACCGAGCGCGTAGCGCGAGGTAAATACATTATCGAGCGCGAAGCGCGAGAACCAACAGTCGCGCGCTCCATGCGCGCTCAAACTTGCGAGCGAAGCGAGCCGCGCGCGGTAAATTGTAAATGTTCAGAAAATATTACATTTGATGTAATTCCTAATCGTTGTAAAATAGTCTGAAACACTTAAAAAGCAAACCGTTACATGAAAGTTTAAAAAAACTTGTTATTAAAAAAATTGTCGCAGTTTGCGATAAAATTTCTAAGTTCCGTCGATAAAAATTTTAAATGCTCAATAAAAATAAACGAAATATTGAAGAAAAATTGTAATCGATAACAGTAAAAAATTAATTAGAAAAAGAGAGTTAAAAAATTGTTGTTTTAACTTTTTTGAGCTATGGCTTATGAGGATGGTTTTTTCATTGACTTTCAATTCTGTAGGTATAGAGTAATGGTTAAGACTAACGACTGCTAGGCGAAAGATTTAGGTATAAATTTAGGTTCGAAACCGAGTAGCGTTAGAAATTTTATTTGTAATATAATGTTTAAAAATGTAATATACGTATTCATTCTAAGCAGGACCATTGATATCTATAGACAAAATACTCGCAATCAATTAATTTTTTTTATACCTTTTTTGTCATATCTTTAGAGTATAGCAATAGTGCGGTTCTTCAAATTAATTTAAAAGATTGAATGAAGTTTACATTTTTGTAATTATAAATAATATTCGGACGATATGCAGTCATATGATGATGAATGGTAAAGTAGATGCGTCCTGAAAACAATTGACTGATTTTTTCATTTTTTTAAATTAACTCCGGCATTTTCGAACGCCAGCAGTTCGCCAGTACAGAACCAGTACTGGCCTAGTACAGATGCCCAGTACTGGGACTCCGGAAATCTGTACTGGGCAAATACTGCACCAGTGGTGTATTTCCACCTTGGTCAGGCATCTTAAATTGAAAAATAGCAATAGGCTATCCAATTACTGAAATTTCCTCTTTGAAAGAAAATATAAACTAGGGGAAAAGTGCCTACAGGGAGTCATTTTCTGACTTCCTAAATCTAATCTCCCTAATCTAAACTCGTATAGCAGTTAAGAGCCTTTGAGTTTCTGTATACCTGAGTACATATATACACGTGTAACTTGGCGCGTCCAAAAAATAGCAGGTTTCGAATTTCCGAAATGTGTATGCATCAATGCATTCCAATTGCGTGCGGAGTGTCTCGCTGTAAAGATATCGAGCATGGGCCCTTGATACAACAACAACAAAATCTGCAAAACAGATGCGAGGCATGTCCATTTAGAAATCGACCCATTTGTCCTTATTTCAATTAGGGCAGTCGAATCACGAATTTCAAATTCGATCACGAATTCCATCACGAATTTAAAATGGGAAAAAGACACTATTTTTTCATTTCTGTGTTTAACCACCTTAAAATTATCGGATATTGATGTCCATCCACAAACTGTTTTTTGTCCGACCCGCCTTGAAAACTCGCCATTGCATGCACGTGAGGCAGGCGTAATGTGGCCGCTTCTAGCCCGATGACGTTCGCACATGCGCACTCTGCCGCCAGGCCAACATTTAACTTTACGCCTGCTACCCGCTACATAAAATTTTACGCCCGTTACACGTACACTGACATCACACAAGCAAGAATATGGAGGAAATTATCTTTTATCATTAAAAAAAAATTGTATCGCCAGACCCTACAGTCTCCATTCTGCAAAGTTCGCTATTTCCTCCTTTGACTTATAATCTAAAATTTTCAAGTACACCAAACATCATCTATCTGCTTGACATGTTTGTTTACAAGGAGGGTAGGACAAAAAGTATGGTGCGTATCAAGGACGTACGGTTATTTTGCCTCGTATGACTGCCACTGGTCAATATAGCCTTCTTTACGCCTTCGATACACAATGTACTATTACGACCTGTTGAAAATGATTTTCCAAAAAAGTACTCTAAAAAAACTTTATATTTGAAGCTGTAATGCTATGTTGAATATTGCCATTTTGACACTTTGCAGAGACCTATATCTATTTATCTTTATGGGTATACTTTCGAAAGGTCACCCAAGAATATTGACTTGATACTTGGCCTAGGGGTTCCTTTTAGACCCTAGTTAAACTCACTAGAAGGATATTTGGCGCAGATCAATAAAAATTAGGTTATTAATAATTTTGACTTTTTTTTTTTAAATTAGTTTTTTTCAAAATCTTGAAAAATATTGGGTTTGAAAAAAATGTTTTTCACAAAAGTTTTAGATCCTGTCGCAACACATATTTTTTATATTTATACTTTTCTCTAAAATTAACATTTTTCGAGAAAAATGACAACAATTAATTTTCAGATTTTTTATTGGAAAAGGGGGCGTTGGAAAAGGGATTAGCATAATTGGTGGGAGGGGGTGTGGACCGTTTACAATTTCCAAGACTAGGACGCGTACCGATCCCTTTTCCAATGCCCCAAAAAAACCACGCATCCTTGTGCTGGTCTTAAATATTTTTCAATGATAAAAGTTTATTCTTTAAAACTTGTTTGGACACTAATGTCGCAAGTTTTGAAACGTTTTTGTAACAAAAAATCTGTATATTCATTTTTGTCATTTTTCTCGAAAAATATTGATTTTATAAATAGAAGTAGGAAAAATATGTGTTTCGACGAGATCTACAACTTTTGTTAACAACACTTTTTTTCCAAAATCAATATTTTTCGAGAATTTGAAAAAAAAATTGTTTAAGAAGAGTCAAAATTGTTAATAACTTAAGTTATATTGATCTGCGCCAAAAATACTTGTAGTGCATTCAACGAGGGTCTAAAACTCTAAACTCTAAAAGGAAGCCCTAGGCCAAGTATCAAGTTCAATATTTTTGGGTGACCTTTTCGGAAATATAGCCAACTTTATTATTTTTTTATTTGAAATTTTTACTTAATGGTATACTACTTAACGAAAGTATACTTTATCACGTACAGATAATGAAAAAATAGAAGAGAAAGCTTGATAATAAGAGTCCAAAACGTAGTGATGAAATTTTAACTATTTGAGTTTTTTTTTCTTCAGATTCGGAAAAGGGTACCTAGTCAAGCTCTACTCCAATCGCAGGTAGAAGGCTAGTATAAACATAAGTCATTTGACGATTTTATACCATAAAGCTACACTGAGAAAAAAATTTGTTGTATACCATTAAGCCATTTCCCTTTCAGGGTAGGCGTGACACTACCCGATTCGGGTAGTGTTTCTAGGTGGATAGCTTTCTTGTAGTTATAAATAACTACAAGTGTGGGCTCACCACACCCACGATGTGCCAACAGCACTCAGTATTCTTGAATGGTCACCCATCCAAGTACTAACCGCGTCCAACGCTGCTTAACTTCAGTGATCTGACGAGAACTGAGTTTTTCAGCGTGGTATGGCCGTTGGCAAGTTATTTTTATTTTTTATAAATTTGGATCCAAAGAAATGCATTTCTTTGATTGTATTCATTTGAGCCAAAAAACCGTTTACTTAATTGTACTAAATATTGTTTAAAAGCAACAAACTCGTGCATTGATTCAAAGGAATCATTTCTTTGGGCGCCATTTCTTTGAAATAAAGAAATATTTCTTGGCCTTAGAATATGAGATAATTAACTCAAGGAATTGATATATTTAAAACTAAGAACCTAGTCTCCTTAAATCTTGCTTTCGCATCCAAAGAAATATTTTTTTAGTTTAATAATTTTGAGCCTTTGAATTAAAAAATATTTCATTTGAAATAAGTAACTCATCGATGCGTGAAACAAATATTTTGTTTTCTTTGAATCAAAAAAATATTGACATAAATGAAAGCAATATTAATTAAGTGAAAGCGATATTTCTTTCGTTCTAATAGAACGTGTCATTAGTCGAATAAAGTAATTTGTTCACTTAAGTAATAATTTATTCACTTGGAAGATATGTTTCTTTTAATAAATAGAGTGAAGCGATTTATGTCCAATAAATATTTCCTTCAAGTGAGGAAATATATTTTTGAAATAACTTCATACCCATTCGTTCGAAAAAATATTTTGGTAAAATTCCTTATTTGTACTGAGTAGTTCAGACATATACCGCCAGATGCGCAGATTTTATAGTCTCACAATAGAAATGGATTCCCCAGTCTTTAAGTTAGCCATACATTTTCACCGTAGATATAATCTGAAAAATGTGGTGATTGGTGTTTATCGGTCTTCCTAAGCATTGGTCAGTTGGTCTTGATTGAAATTCTTTTTCCTACTCCGCGAAAATGAAAATAAATATATTATTATAAATAATAATTATATTATTTTTTTTTCAAACTTTTTCTCGGGTGAACTCGGTTTTTCGTCATAGCCACGGACTAAGTCAAGTGACTGATGAGATGAGGATGTTATAAGTTATTTTAGTACGATGTTTGAAATCATTTGCGATGATGTTGTAGGTACAAAATTAGGAGCATGGTGTAGTTTGCAGTTTGTCTACACCGCTGTTATCCTTACACAGGGGCCGTGAGTGTTGGAGGTGACAACAGTCGCCTCTGGATGCTTTCTTAGAGCTACCATGTTATAAATTATAATTATATTATTATTAATTATTATTATTATTATATTATATATATTATTATTATTAATTATTATTATAATTATATTTGCCAACGGCCATGCCACGCTGAAAAAACCAGTTCTCGTCAGATCACTGATGTTAAGCAGCGTTGGGCGCGGTTAGTACTTGGATGGGTGACCATTCGAGAATACTGTGTGCTGTTGGCATATTATGGGTGTGGTGAGCCCAAACTTGTAGTTATTTATAACTACAAGAAAACTATCCACCTAGAAACACTGCCCGAATTGGGTAGTGTCACGCCTACCCTGAAAGGGAAATGGCTTAATGGTATACATAATCATTATAATTGAATTGACTATTTTTTTTCAATGAATACTTTATCTATTCAACATTTTTAGACAATAGGAGAACTTTCTGTTTGAGTAAATTGTTCTTTGAATCAATTAATATTTTCTCAACTCTGTTACGTCTTTTTTTAAAACAATATGCCGCATCTTAGAAACAAATAAATATTTATTTCCGTTGAAAAAAATTTCTTTGTTGCAAAGAAATGTTTAGTTTACCAAAAAATACGCTTATTTGAATCAAAGAATCATATATTTGGTTCAAAAGAAACTTTTGCAAAGTCCGAGTTACATTTATTTGTATGTAATAATTATCTTCTTGGACTTACACCATACTTCTTTACATTACGGAACTCACCTATCATATCAAATAATTATTTATTACAGTCAATAACAAATCTATTTCACTCAACGCATATTTTACAGTGTCGAGTAAGTATTTCTATGCCTTAAGGATGGCGTTCCTCAGATCCAAACAAAAGATTTCTTTAATCTGAAGAAATATTTCTTCGGCCATATTCTGCTCTACCATTTCTTTGAATCAAAGAAATTTCCTTTGATTCAAATAAGTTTTTGTTCAGTGTATTAAAAAGAGGTGAAAAAGGGTAGAGTAAGGAGGAGCAGCGCCGACCAGTTAACAGTCAATGATTTTTTTAAAGTTAATAAGATGTGGAATTGAACCATTTTTTTTCATTTCCAGTCCTACATTATTGTACATCATATTTCTATAAGTAACATTTACATGAATAAAACAATGATTTAACAATTGAATTATTTCTGACAAGCTGTATTTCGTCGGCTTTGCCCCACACCGGAGGGCAAAGCCGACCGCAGCTTTCTATGAAAATCAAAACATCTGAAGATGGGAAAACATGATGTTTCACGTCTGTGGTATTTTCTTTATTGGAAAAATTACCTTTAAACATATTCAGCAAGAAGAATAAGTTATTTTTAATAAAAATAGTGATAGCTGTGATATAACCTCTTATTCGTTGACATTCTACTAGAGACGGACTACGCGCAAAGGTTTCTGCCGTACCAATACAGAACACCCACTCTACCGACCGGATTGAAAATAATAATATATAATAGTTTCTTGCATGTAGCCCAGAAGATAAGTGGCTGTTCTACATTACCGATGACTTATCGACAAAACTTATGATACGTTTATAACTTAAGCACGTGTAAATATTATTTTCGTCGGACTTGCCCCACTGGTGAGGCCTCAATTATTTACGATATTAAATATACTTTGGACTTATATTACGTTCAATTATTATAATGACATAATGTGATATTGTTTTATCTGTCAAAATATCAAATTTTCATACTGTAAGTATTGCCATTAATGTCGAAAACTTTACATTTCTGCCAGCGAATCTTCCATTCGTTCGTTGTCAAAACTGTTTTCTGCATAATTTTTCTTTTACAACGTCAATTTTCAAGATTGCAGTAAGTAACGCTATCTCTATAATAAAATAGATTTATTTAATGCAAAGTAGAATTAAAATTGTTAAATAATAGCGATGTTGTAAGCAAAGTCGCCTTTGCCCCACCGTTCGGCGCTGCCCCTCCTTACCCTATATTTGAACTTCAATCGCAGGTAGAAGGCTAGTATAACCAAAGTCGTTTGACGATTTTAGACCATAAAAGCTATTAAAGGGTGGGCCTCAGATTAGTATCCGGAATAAAAGCTTGGCAACAAGTTCTTCTCTTCCGATTTAAAACTACTAAACTTTAGTAGCTTTGCACCACCTTTAAATATTAATTAAAAATTATATTAAAAAAAACTATGCTATTTTTTTCTCCGCAGGAATGCAATGGTGCATAACCGTTTTGGAAATTCCAAATCTGACATTTTTTGGACCACTCTAGTGGTTACCTTCTCACTAGAACTGGACTAGTAAGTTATAGTCAGGACCCATTAAGGCACTGTTAAGATTTTTTATTTGTTGTGACTAGAAAAAAGACCGAAAAGTTCTAGTCAGGAACTGGTCGGTCCTTGCCAGCATACCCCAGATGAACTTTCCGAAGATGGTGCTGCATTATATACAATGCAGTGCCATATTCAGAATTTTATATTCACTAAATTATATTTTAGTGAACTCGCGAATGGCTGTCCCAACCGCACGTGACAGTAAACTAAAATTTATTTTCATCCGAAACATCCGAGTGTTTAACACTTATAAACACGTATTTTTAATGAAAATAACAAAACAGAATTTTTATTGAATAAAGTGTGAGTAATAGTTTTGTTATTCTGTGCAATAAATGTACTAAATAGAGTTTGTGAATATAACAAAAAAAAATTACCTAATTTGTTTCACCTCTCACAATTTACGTTATTTTTTAAATAAATATAAAATTGTTTTTAATATGTGAAATATAAGGTAAACAGTTGAATTTACACTGTGTATGTAGTGGTTTCCCGGGAGAATTCGTTTTCATCATCTATGGCAATCTAACATGCAGTTTGTCGAATTTCGGAGCAATTTCTTCATTTTTATGTATACATTATTTAATGTTATGTTGCGTTCCGCGGTCCGAGTCAACGCGCGCCGCGCCAAGTAGGAAATATTAACGAGTTTAAATCAGAATATTTAGACTTAAACAAGAGCAAAAATGGCATTGGATCAATAGCATTAACGACACAAATGACCTCGACAATAATTCGAAAAGAACTTTAAATAATACTCTCAACACAACTATTTTAAAACGACTCTAATAAATAACTTGAATGATAACAGCATTTTGACTCGTAAGAGAAGAGAGAAGTAACACTCGGGATACTAGAAGCTTTGTGTGATACTTTTTTAAGGAGTTATTAGGAGTCTGTGCCTCTGAGGTTAGGGATATAATTAAGAACTTAAAAAATGGTAAGGATGCTGGTGTAGACAGTATTAACGCTGAAATGCTTAAATACGTTGGCGACTACATACCTCACAGGTTGTGCGAATTGACAAATTTATGTATCGAGATGGGAGAAGTTCCAGATGACTGGAAAAAAGCGATGATCGTACCAATATAGAAAGAAAATGGAGATAAAAGCAACTGCAATAATTACAGAGGTATCAGCTTATTAAGTATCGTAAGTTAAATATATTCAAAAATACTTATTCGTAGGGTAATGAAAATAACAGAAGAAAAGATATGGGAAGACCAAAGTGGATTTATGCCAGGAAGATCATGCATAGATCAAATATTTAGCTTAGGACAGATCACGGAAAAAAGTTCGAGAGAAAGGAAACAAGTTTTCTGCGCATTTGTTGATCTAGAAAAAGCGTTTGACAAGGTGAATAGAAGTAAACTTTGGGAAGTCCTGAAAGAGTACAGAGTCAATGGATGGCTCCTACAAGCAATAAAAACAATACATGCTGCTAGCAAAGGGAGTGTGAGGGTTAATAGGAAACTAAGTGACTGGTTCGATATTATGCAAGGTGTTAGACAAGGATGCGTTATGTCCTCATGGCTGTTTAATATATTTATGGAAAAGTGTCTAAGAATGGCCCTCTTCGACGAAGAAGGTGTGGATCTCGAGACAGTGAGGGTACGTGGGTTAGCGTTCGCAGATGATAAGGTTGTTGTGGCAGAGTCAATCGAAGACTAGCAAAGAATGTTGAACAAACTGAATACAAGCATGAAGAACATGGGCCTGAAAATTAACGTAAATAAAAAAAAATTATGTTGTTTGAGGGAAAGGGTGAGAAAACAATGTGCAACATTGTCCTAAATGATGAGAGAATAGGACAAGTTGATAAGTAAGTATATCTTGGTAGCCTATTCACTAGTGACGGAAAGATATATGAAGAGTTGGATAGACGTATAAACGAGGGTAAGAAGGTTACCGGTAAGCAGGGCCCATTATCAAAAGTAATAATATATCAAGTAAAGCTAAAAGGGACATACATAATTCTATATTTATACCGACTGTGTTGTACGGTAGCGAGACCTGGATCTATCAGGAAAAGGATAAGAGTAAAATTAACAGGATTAACATGAATTCCGTGAATTCCATGAAAAATAATAATTTAGGTACTTTTTTCTTTTTCCATGATTTACGGTTCGATTTCTTAATTTTTTTTACTTTTGCAATTTGTTCGTTTAGATTTCAAGCCTGTTTAATTTTTTTTGTAAGGAATCAATATGTCACAATTATAGAAACTGTATGTGTTACCAGGCTCTCTTCCAAGTATTTAGCGATTTTTTTTTAATTCGTTGAGAATTGGATCGAGGCTAGAATTTTGTCCATTTTGCCCCACTGTGCGCCGTGCCGTTCAGGTTCCCCACGCCACGTGCTAGCTTCTTCACATCGGTGACGTAATGTATGATTTTAAATATTAAAGTCAAAGTTATTTATTAATAATAATGTAAAATTTGTGGTCATATCTCAAATTAACACAAAAATAAGTCGGTCTCTGGAAAAACCATCTAAGTTGAACTTAACACTATTATTTGTTTAAATATTGAATGTTATGCTTTTATTTTTTTTTCGAGAGTGTATAACTTGATAATTAGGCTTATCATATATTCGTATTGTAAACGTTAAATGTTTTTAAAATGTATTCTGCTTTCTAAAAACACATTTTGAAAAATTTCTTTCACAATATTGTACGAAAACCTAAGTCGACTTACAAGGGGGGTTAGGTTGGTATCCGGCGCCGATTTTTTTGTTACTTTTGCAGGTCAAAAGAGGATCGCAGACTATGAAAAAAAAATTGGGCAAACGTTCACATTTAGGGGTTGAAATCACTTTTCTATATTTTTGAGTCTTTCAGTGTTTTAATAGGTAACATTTTTTTCATTTCTTGTTTTTACACAAATTTGTTCTAATCGACACTGTATTAATTTTTTTTCTGAAAAAAAGGATGTTGAAAGAAGAAACTTTTTTCAGAAAATACACGCATTATTTTTCTATATGGTACAAGTTACATTCTCAAGGAATCTGTATTATCATCAGAGAATAACAGAAATTTTTTACGTCTTTTCCGACTAGATGGGGATATGAATTAAAAATTATTTTAATTAATTTTTTTTCTGACAAAGGATGTTGAAAGAAGAATCTTTTTTAAGAAAATACACGCATTATTTTTCTAAATGGTACAAGTTAAATTTTTCAAGGAATCTTTATTATCATCAGAGAATACCAGACATTTTTAACGTCTTTTCAGACTAGATGGAGATATGAACTAAAAATTATTTTATTTATTTTTATTTTTTTTCTGAAAAAAGATCTCCTTTCGCTCCGCTGGGAATCGAACCTCAGAACTTCCGATTCCCGGTCGGGTGCTTTCCCATTAAGCTACTAGAGAGATCGAGAGAAGAAACTTTTTTCAGAAAATATACGCGTTATTTTGTTTAATGGAAGCACTCGACCGGCAATCGGAAGTTCTGAGGTTCGATTCCCAACGGAGCGAAAGGAGAAGATCTTTTTTCAGAAAAAAAATGAATTAAAATCATTTTTAATTCATATCTCCATCTAATCTGAAAAGACATTAAAAATGTATGTTATTCTCTGATGATAATACAGATTGCTTCAAAAATTTAACTTGTACCATCTAGAAAAATAATGCGTGTATTTTCTGAAACAAGTTTCTTCTCTCGATCTCTCTAGTAGCTTAATGGGAAGGCACCCGACCAATATATAATATATTTTTATTATAATATTCAGATTATAATATATTTCTTATTCATTGCCATACCACGCTGAAAAACCCAGTTCTCGTCAGATCACTGAAGTTAACCAGCGTTGGACGCGGTTAGTACTTGGATGGGTGACCATTCAAGAATACTGACATGAGTGCTGTTGGCACATCGTGGGTGTGGTGAGCCCACACTTGTAGTTATTTATAACTACAAGAAAAACCTAGAAACACTACCCGAATCGGGTAGTGTTACGCCTACCCTGACAGGGAAATGGTTTAATGGTATATATATATACATTGATAATATTAAAGGGGGTGGATGTCACCTAATTTAGGGATTATTTCGAATAACACTGATGATTCTTAATAGAATTTAATATCAAAACAAGATTTTTGCAGCAACAAAGTTCAAAATCTTAAACTATATGTCATAGCGAAGCATTCTAGGGGTAGATTTTCTAAATGATGATACTCTAGAGGGTAAGTGTTTTTACAACTCACGCTGATATTGTAATACAGTATCAATTAGAACAAAGTGTAAAAACAATAAATAGAAAAAATGTTACCTCTTAAAACACTAAAAGACTCAAAAATATAGAAGGGGTGATTTCAACCCCTAAATGTGAACGTTTGCCCAAATTTTTTTTTTCATAGTCTGGGATCCTCTTTTCACCTGCAAAGTATCAAAAAAATCGGCGCCGGACACCAACCTAACCCCCCTTGTTAGGTGGTTATTATTAGAGAAGTAGAGAGTGATGCAAAAATAACAGTCTGCCATTCTAGCTGTAGAACTTAGAACAGCGAACCAGTATGAGAAATAATGAATTCCCGGCTGTAGAGATCGCTCCTCTTATATTTTCGGCAGATGATCTTACTAACGAGAAAGGACGATATTACGGCGAACTGTCTCGCAGCTCGGGTATATTCAAATCAAATAATCAACTCGTGTGATGTAAGTTTGATGATTCTATTTTTATCCTGCTTTCACTGTTTCATATAACTAAAGTGAAAAGCTTTAAAATATAAATTAAGGAGGAATGACCAATACAGAACGATCCAGAAGTATGTGACTTTGGCATATTTTTGAACTAGGTCAATCCATTTCCCGAATATCAGACTTGGAGGGGGTCTAGCGATTTTATGGAAACTTTGTCAAACTTTAATGTTGGGTGATTGAAGTTTCTGGTTGAAATAATTTTCAGCCATTTTCAAAATTCAGGAGTTACAGGATTTTTAATTTTAATATCCGACTTTTTTAAACATCCGTATCTCTCAAACCGTTGATTAAATTGTAATTATTTTTGCAGGTGTAACGTATAATATACAGGACTTTTAAATGCATTTAAAAAACAACCAAAATTTCAAAAAGAAGCTACAAAATCGAGAAAAACATTTTTCACTGCTCATATATTTATGCGCCGATTGAAAAAAAATTGATGAAACGTTGTACCTTTCGGAAATATTAATTTTTAGTGCGGCCCCGCGACCTCATCATCCGCGCTCAACGAACGGCACAGTGGAGCGGAATCAAAAAAATAAAGTTCAAAGTAATGCGAACAAATATCGACTCTTTCTTTTTTCTTCTATCTTTTGAAAAAAAAACTTGCCTACGCTCAGTATCCATTTTTACGTAGATAATTTAGCATGCTAAATATAGTTGTCAACTTTTATGATGCTGAAAAATAATATTATTGCATTCACTCCGTTATCTTCTAACGTCAAGTTAACCGGAGAATTAGAATTGCAACAATCTGAATGTTTAGTTTGCTGCTTTTATTTAGAGGACACTATGTGGTCACTTTTATTCCATGACCGTTAGATTCACCCGGTCCGCGAGGAATCTGGGGACAACATTTAACAAGGATATAAAAAACGGATGAAATATTTTGTTAAGATTATGATTTTCATTTCCTTAAAGATAGTAAAACGGGAAATATGAAGACGTCTAAAGTAATTATATTATTTACTTGGTTTAGGAGAAAAATAACTTGAGTTTTAGAAACTGCTCCGGGGACAGTGTCGATGAAATTTTTACTGTTTGAACTAATTTGAAAGTAAAACTATAATATTAGAAATAACACTGATTAGTTCTCGTTGTTCATAAGCATAGAAATTACTCTTTCAGAGGAAATTTTTATCTATAAGTGAAACCGATTTTATTTTTTTTAAATACTAGGGACATTAAATTGTGCACTATAGAGAGAATCACCATAAAATATTACAAGTAATTTTAATAAACATAAACCCAGGTGCGAATTTGGGTTGGCAGCCAGAGTAGACGGTCGGCCCAAGGTCGGGCCGGCTTTGGCAACCGAATTTTGCTAACCAAGGTTGGCCCAACTATAGCAGGCCGAAGCCACCTTAGTTGGTCCAACGTTAGAAGCCGACATTGGCTTTCAAAATTCACCCGATCGTCGGCCCAACTCTGGCCCAAAGTTGGGTCGAGGTCGTTTAAGCTTTGGCAAATTGGCTCTAAATAATCATAACAATACGAGCGGCCCGACCATCGGCGTAATATTATCCAGTGCAAGTAAGCTTTCTGCTGCCGACCGTCGGCCCAACTCTGGCCTAAGGTTGGGTCGACGGTCGTTCAGGCTTTGGCAAATTGGTTCAAAATAACCTTCACACTAGGGGCGTCACGAATCTGGGCGGTAGTTGGCCCTACCATCGGCGTAATATTATCCAGTGCAAGTAACCTTTCTGCTGCCGGCCTTCGGCCCAACTCTGGCCCAAGATTGGGTCGACGGTCATATAGGTTTTGGTAAATTGGCTCTGAATAACCATAACAATACGGGCGGCCCGACCCTCGGCGAGAGTTGGCCCGACCATCGGCATAACATTGGCTTGTACAAGTTTTCATGATGCACTCGACGGTCCGCCAAACCTCGGCCCAAATATGGGCCGGCCGTCGGATATACTAGGGTTCATTATTTCAAAACGACCGAAATTTGGGTACTAATAGCTGGATTTTTGTGTACCCATATATTTGTACCGAAATTTCGGTACACGTAGACATTTTATGACATTTTACGTCATTATCAAAAGTTGTAAAATGGCCTAAAACGCGAAAAAACAAAATATTACAGGAAGAAAAATTACTCAAAGTGGGCGCAAAAAAAATGTTTGAAAAAAATTGTTTAACAAACATTTTTTGATAAGAAATTTTTGAAAAAAATTAAAACAAAAATGTTGTAATCGGTTTAAATTATTTATTTGAAAATTATTTCATTTATATTCTCGTTAACAGTTAATTTATTTTACATCTTCATGATATCGCATAATAATAAAAAAATTAATGAGAAAAAAGAGTTAAAAAATTGTTTCTTTTCAACTGCTTTGAGCTGTGGTTCATGAGGATGGTTTTTTCATTGATTTTCAATTCTGTAGGTATAGAGTAATGGGTAATACTCCCGACTGCCAGGCGATAGATTCAGGTATAGATGTAGGTTCGAAACCCCGTAGCGTTAGAAATTTTATTTGTAATATAATGTTTAAACATGTAATATATGTATTCATTCTAAGCAGGACCATTAACATTGATAGTCAAAATACTCGCCATCAATTATTATTTATTTTTTGAATACCTATTTTGTGTATTTCCACCTGTTTAGTATGAACCTTCAAAAATCAAAGGCGGCCCCACATTGTTGTTCAAGGTTGGGCCGACATCATCTTAATAGATGGCCCATATATGGGACCAAATGTCGGGCCGACGTTGAGAAGCCAAAGGCGGTTGACCGTTATCATTTAGCTGGTTGGCCCGACCATTGGCTCACAAAGTTGGGCCAACTTTGAAAACCAATGGTATGCCAACCTTGTATTCCGCGGTTGGCTCAACCATGAAAACTATTGTTGCCCCAACTGTGTAAAAGAGGGACGGCATGCGTTATCATTACGCTGTTTGGCCCGACCATTGGCTCACAAAGTTGGGCCAACTTTGAAAACCAATGGTATGCCAACCTTATATTCCGCGGTTGGCTCAACCATGACAACTATTGTTGGCCCAACTGTGTAAAATAGGGACGGCATGCGTTATCATTACGCTGGTTGGCCCGACCATTGGCTTACAAAGTTGGGCCAACTTTGAAAACCAATGGTATGCCAACATTGTATTCCGCGGTTGGCTCAACCATGAGAACTGTTGTTGGCCCAACTGTGTAAAATAGGGACGGCATGCGTTATCATTACGCTGGTTGGCCCGAACATTGGCTCACAAAGTTGGGCCAACTTTGAAAACCAATGGTAAGCCAACATTGTATTCCGCGGTTGGCTCAACCATGACAACTGTTGTTGGCCCAACTGTGTAAAATAGGGACGGCATACGTTATCATTACGCTAGTTGGCCCGAACATTGGCTCACAAAGTTGGGCCGACCTTACAAAGGTTGGGACAACCATGGCCCGACCGACAATTCGCACCTGGGAAGTATCTTTTTGCAATAACATCCGAAATCGACTTGCAAGTCAATAAGAAAAAGGCATAATGAGGGATTTTGCAACGTGGCTTAATCTACGAGAAAAATTTATATTCATATGAGAAACTTCAGCTTTTATGTATAAAATGAAAGATTTGAAGCACTTATGAATTATCGGAGGCTACTTGCTACTTCTTGTTATGTTAATTCATCAAAAATTTGTTACTACCGACGGTATTTGTCTCATTTTTTTCATCCTCAATCTGATCCTAGGGCGAACCCAATTCCTGTTAAAGAACGAGTATAATCCTTTGCACGTCGATGTTTTTAAATTTTCAATTTAGTTGTTATTTAATAGCGCCTTCCAATACCATTTTCCGTAAGACTGCCTTTTATGCTTTACTCAAATTTTTCAAATACTATTCTTAGTGCTTTTGGCCCGTCGCTTAGCCCCCGAACTTTCTAGCTTGAAAATTTAACTAGTAATTTTACATTTTCCTATTTTTCACCGGCTTTAGACCTGAAAAAGAAGTATTAATTGATGAAAAGTCAGAAATTGAGATGAAAACCTGTCTGAATTTTTATTTTTCAAGCAACGAATTTAGGCTGCATTTAGTGACCCTGTTCAGACTTGTCGCAGCTGCGTTTTTTTTTTGCTAAGATGTTAAAAAAGAAATAGGATATTTTCGTCCGTAAACCGAAACTTCCCGAAAGGGCTTCTAATTAAATTTTTGGTAATAACATTGGGTGATATCGGATATAAATTTGAAATATCACTGAAACTGCACCAAATTCTTGCTTGACTTACCTAGTTGGACATACATCTTTGGTCTAACGTTTTCTTGCCAGGCAGCGAACACGATGCTCAGCATCGCGACGCTCCAACAGGAAGCGAGAAGAATCTGGGTGAGAAGTGTCGGATGCCGCATTACGGTGAGTCACGTGTCTCACGCCGAGCAAATGCTTGATAACGGAACTCACAACCCGAACACCGCGGTAATATGTCCGGCAGCACAAGGGAGGAAAACACAAAACTTCACTTGTCTTGCATCCGTTGGATGTGCACGTCCTTAGAGACGGTCGATAACACGATCGTCCAGCACATGTTCATTCTGACCGTTCGTCCTGCGGTCAATCGTTCGACCCTTGCTAACGTATCCAGGATGACCGGCAGCTGGTCGCTTGTTCGCCCTCTCGCGAACTCGCGAAACGCGATCACAACTCACGGATGATCACGGTCACACTGACGATACGACAGGTAACATAGGTCATAAGTTCTTTCAGCGCATGCGTTAACACTTGCGCCACTAGCACCGAGCCAGGATCTTGGATGCACGCACTGTGCGCATGGAGTGATTACAGGACTAAGTATGAGTGTGAGTGAGAAGATGGAAGAACAAATGGGAAAGAAAGGGAGGGGTAGGCGAGGTCGAAAAGGACGATGGGGATGAGGGTAAAAATGGAGAGAGTGGTAGGAACACCGACTTGCGCGCTGGTGAATGTCAACCCCTATGTATTATGTACAGTATTATGTCCTTTTCGTGACTTGGTCACTCCTGAAACACCATTAACCTGAAATCAAAGATAATTGTCAAAAACATTGTATCATGAAGTGGGTAATTCGAGGAAATAACTTCGTTAAGAAAAATCAATAAGTAAGTTCTTATGTGAAAAATGCTCTGGCTACGACAGGTTGGTATAATTATAATTCCTGTAATAGATATAATAGGTCTAACGAAAGTGACGCTGTATTTTACAGTTTTACTAAAATTCTTCATATTTCTGTACTCACTACTGTGATGCTCTACACAAAAGTCGTAGCGCATCTAGTCTTTATAAACATCTCTCATTCTGGACGTAATTCAGGGAGAGGTTGAGAAACTTGTCACACTCACAATTAGAGTTCTTTAAATCCTACAATTATTTTGTATTTATAAAGAATTTTTTCATTAGGTTGCGCATACATCGGATCATTTATTTTTAACGCGGTTCTGGATTTATTTCCAGATATATAAAAAACCGTTTGCAAACCCGTTCCATATTCAGGCGCTCTAATGGGTATTGGGTACCTGACTCAATAGTGGTGATCAATCTATTCGGGCTTCATATAATTTAGATAGGCCCTTCAATAGCAAGAGAGTCCTCTTCCCTGGTAATATGTTAATAAATCAAATATGCAAAATTTCATACAATATTATCAATAATCTCTTTTAATCTTGTGAAATTCTATGAAATCTTGGGAAATATGTTAAAAAGTCTAAAATCCTTATAATCCCTTGAAATCTTACGAAATTACTGGGAATGTTTGACAGTTTAAAAATACCGTGAACTCCTTTGAAAATCCTTGAAATCTCACGGAATATTTTGAAATATCTTGAAGTATTTGAAAATCTCGCGAAATCATATGAAATCCCTTACTAAATAATAATCTTTAAAAATCCTTTTTAATATCTTAAATGCTTTGATAATTCTAAGCACTATTTTTTAATCCTTTCATATCAATTGGAAATCTGTTGAAATCCTTGGTAACTTCTTGAAGCCGTTAAAATCTTTTAAAATCCGTTGAATTCTTATGAAATCTTTTGAAATCCCCGAAAATCTTTAAAAAATCCTTGAAATCGTTTGAAATCCCGTGGAATCATCGAGACAGGCGTAGCCGTTGTGATACTGACTATATATGTGCACGTTGACCCTGCCGACAGTTGATAGCAAAAATATTAAGCGTTGCACATACTTAAACTGAAGCCTCGGAGTAATAATGAGACCGATCTCAATTTGCGTTTTGACTGCACTGGCTACGTTTACTGCCGTCCAACTAAGAAAAGTAGTAGCTACGTTTTGGATGAGTCCCCTGTCAACCTACCCGCAAATTGTATATATGTCGCAGCCCAGTAGCCGACCCAGTCGGTTAGCCGACTAGCTGGCTAGTCGGCTAATAAACGCTGAGTAGCCGACTGTATACCT
>CAKNYM010025142.1:0-55781 GCA_932195095.1 Andricus curvator
TTATCAATTTTTTACAATTTTCACTTTATTTTAAACTTTTAACAATTTTTACAAGAGAGAAAAACAAAACATTTCAAATATAATCAAAAACTCAACATAGTCTTCAACGGGTTTTCTTTTCTTCCTTTATAATATGTAAACAGCGACAATTTATATATATATATAAATGTAGATTAAATACTTTTCATTTTATTTTATTTTTTTAACACATGTATTTTTCCTTCTAGAATAAGCCTTGAAAAGGACCTGAAATTACAGGTTGAAACATATCGGCAACATTTTTTATAATATATTTATATATATATTTAATAATAATAAATAAGGTTACATTATTTTAATGTTAAATTCTAGATGATGGATACAGAAGATACGGCTGATCGAACCACCAAAATTAAATCCGGAAGTAAAATTCGTTATGCAGGAATAACGACGACAGTTGAGGAATTTTTTCCCTACAAAACTGGACGACGCTTTGAAATCTGCAAAACCAGTAGAGAATACCTCCAAGAATCTGAAGTATCCTGTGACGTCGGGAGGGCAGATCCTCCAGCAAATATCACAACCGAAATCGCATCAGAGACTGAATCGAAAGAAATAACCGAACCAGCCGTGCAGAAGATCTCCCGAAAAATTATAATCCGGAGAAGTGGAGGCACTATTACTAAATTATGTGAGTCAAGTAGCAGGGCGTCCGCATGAAATGGGCCCTTATGGTCGGATATGGTTTAGGAGATATTCACGTTTTTCTAAGTTGGGGTGAAAATTATTATTTCGGGTTCGAGTGGGAGGCGATACTGGGACCTATGGTGAATCTACTGGAATATACTCATATCCAGAAAGTAACCGGAAGAAGGTATATTCCATGTTCAAAGCAAAAGTACAACACGTGTGCTTATAGCCCTCGCCAAGTTTAGATGCGTTTTTCTCGAAAAACGATTTTTCGAATCGCTAAATTCAAAAATGCCCCCGTGACTCGTTTCTTAACTTAGACGGTTCGCTTTGAACCCAAAATGCGGGGAATTTATCGAGCTATCTGACCCTATACGTAACTCCCTACCGACCGTAAGGGCCCTTTATATGCGGAGGCTCACATATTATATATAAATATATATATATATATATATATATATTGAATTGGCCTTAATTTTAACATCAGAAGTGAGGAAAGTGCTTTGCTCTATCTAGATGCTTCACTCCTAAAACCCGAAGTAACGAAAGCAGAGGTGGTGTAGAAAAACAGTCCTTGTTGAAGGAGTTGATGGGTGACTGGAAATTCGTATAGCCCAGATAAAATCAGAATATGCCTATTTTTGTTTTGTCGTTGAGTCATTTTTCAGGTCACTAAAATGTTTTTAAAATTTTTGACAAAGTAATGTTAAAGTGATAAAATTGTAAGTCCGCTCTAAGAACTCACCTGTCTGGCCTCTGGCCGCTAATCCGCTCTTCGTTCCTATTATTATTACGCTCTTCTACCTAGAGACCTACACCCGTAAACTTTATTACAATTGAATCTATCTCCCTCGGAGCGTTCGGGAAGGCATCCTCGGGTTGCGGATAGAGGGTCCTGTACCAGGGGTTTCTGCTGAATATGGTTACAATAAGTAATAAGCAGCCGCGGACAATTGTCCAGAGATGGTCCCGAAGGAAATAACCCACAAGCGGAGGCGTAAAAACCGTGCCGAAAGCTGAATGGCACCTGGGAGAGGTATCTCGAACGGTGACTCTGGGATACTGGGCGACCTGTCAGAGTATGCAGCCTTATCCTTACATGCGGGACTCTACAAGGATGGACGAACCCTTTCCCTAGCTGCTCGTGGGAACAACAATGACACCAGCAAAACACCAAAAAGTTGTAGATGCGGTTCAAAACGATCGAACGCGCAGAGCAACCGACATTGAGTCGAGAAACAGTGTCAATCACCCTAGAGTTCGACGTGCTGAAAATAATTTCGATGGGCGACGACGAACAGACGAATTGGTCACATTGAGTGGCCTAGTGACTACGATGGCAGCATTATCCCTGTTCACGGAGGCTTTATGGCGCGTACGCACAATCTGTGGTGCCAGAAACACTCAGAGATACAGCACGTTTTGCATCAGTCATTGCGAAATCAAGCTGCCTACCTCTCGAAAAATGGATATTTACGCGGTGCGCTTCCCCGACCGTTGCATGAACAAACTGCAGACAAAGATGAGAAAGCGACATTAAGACCAACCGCGGAAAGCAGGCATATTCTGAGAGATGATCGGGACTTCAGGAACAGGAGGAACGTTAACATCCAGGTTCCTCCTAAGCCCCAAGATCTGTCTAAAATGGATGCCTGGCTGATGGATGCCGCGTTCAATGTGTGATTGATTACATAACATCTGGTAGATCGTTCACGGAAAGGGTTCGAAAGTTCGCCCAAGAGCTGAGGATCTACAATCACACACTGAACAAGTCAAAGCTGCTGACGCTTCAAGGAGTCTTGCGACAACCCCATAACATCTGAGGAGGAATGTCCATCAATCACTGCCGAAGAGGTTAAAAAACACTTTTGGGCACGAAGAACTTTTCCGCTGCAGGACCAGATGGTATCAAGAACTTCTGGTGAATGAAATCGACTTCTACACACCAACATCTGGCCGGCATGTTCACCTCAAATTTAGAGAGGGGAACGCTCATTCCGCCGTGGCTGGTGTTAGGACGCACTATACTCCTATCGAAAAAAAGCGATTTGTCTAACCCATAAAATTACAGGCATCTTTACAGCTGTCCTAAACGACAGGATTGTTCGAAGATTTGAGTCTGTGTGGAGAGAGATATACGAACAACGTTACTCGAAAAAAGATTTAGCAGGCTGCCGAGACAACATGCTTATTGACAAATGCTTCTGCAAAGACAAAGCAGAACATCAGCGCGTCCTGTCAATGGCCTGGATTGACTACCGGAAAGCTTTCAATTCAACCTTTCTAGACTTATTATCTGTCTGTTGGCAAGCTTGAAGGTGCAGCCACACATAGTGAAATGCATGAAGAGATTGGTGCCCCTTTGGAAAACTGGATTCACCATCTCGTATGGAAATTATCGTTTGGGGGATTCTCCCTCAAAATACACCCCTAGTCCTTTTAACGAAACAGGTCTGAAGATTTTCCATGTAAAACAGCCAAAAAAAATTTTAATTGAAAATATTGACAAAATTCACATTAAAAACTCCGGTTTAAAATCTGCCCCTAAATATTTTAACAAAACAGGTCCGAATATTATCCATGTGAAACAGCCAATAAATTTTTTGATTGAAAATAGTCTAAAGAGAAAAGTACTAGGCACGGATTTTGGGGGCTGATTATTATTATGGGATTGAGAACATAACCTGGAGTTTTTTGAATATTAATTTTGTAACTATTTTCAATTTAAAAATTGATTGTGTGGACTTTAGGGGCCGCCTTATGTTATCATAGGGTTGGGCACATAATCTGGAGTTTTCTGAATGTGAATTTTGTGACTATTTTTAATTTAAAAATTGTTTTGCTGTTTTACATTAACTTACTTCGGACCTATTTCGTAAATTGTACTAGGAGTGAATTTGGGACCCGCCTAATATTATTATGGGATTGGCGAAAAGATTGGCAGAAAATCATTGAAATAAAGAAATATTTCTTTGGATGCGAAAGCGAGATTCAAGGTAACTAGGTTCTTAGTTTTAAAGATAGCAATTCCTTGAGTTAATTATCTCATATTCTGAGACCAAGAAATATTTCTTCATTTCAAAGAAATGGCGCCCAAAGAAATGATTTCTTTGAATCAATGCATGAGTTTCTTGCTTTTAAACAATGTTCATTACAATTAAGTAAACGGTTTTTTTCTCTTAAATAAATGGAATCAAAGAAATGCATTTCTTTGGATCCAAAAATTTTTTTTCTCAGTGTAAGGACGTAGAAGACGATGGTTTTCATTCCATCGTAGGATAAACTTTCGCCAAACAACGTATAAGCTTTAACCGTAGAAAATTTAACTTGAGTTTTTTCTGTGTTTAATAGTGAAAATATCCTGACGTTTTAATTATTTGAATTTAAAACTACAACTTTGTGAAATTCGAAATCTTCCAAAATTAAACAGTTTTAGAATTGCGCGTTCAAAACTATATTTTTTAATTGAGATTGTAGACATTTTAAAGATGATCAATATATTCATAAAGTATCTTATAATGATAGATAAAATAAATGTTTGTTACTAAAAAATGAGATTTCTATAAAAAAATCACTGTAATTTTCATCGTTCAAAATTTTTAATATTGGGAGCCCTTAAAGTTTGATAATTCTGAACACTTTGAAAATGATATGCTTTCTGATTGCAAACTTTCATAATTAATGAATTTAAAATTGTAGTTCTGAAAATGAAACAATCCCAACCATCGTTTAAAATATGAAGGTTTCTCTAATTAGGACCTTGAAACTAAGACGACAAAAATAACTCATTTTCAAATTTTGCTTCAAGATTTTAAATATTCAATCAGCTTAACCTAAGGTACAAAAACTAATAACTTGAAAATTAACGATAAAGTATTTCAATAAAGTGTCACAATGACATGACAGAAAAAGTCGCGGGACAAAGAACACGCGCCAAGCCGGCGGAAACATAAGAGCTTCAATGTGGACAAAAAGATTGAATCGTAGATTATTTATATATGATTATAATCGTTGTATTTCTAAATACTCATATATTCATATTCATCAAATAAAGGTTTTGATTGTAATATCTATATTATTCTTTCTATAGTAAAATGAGCAAGTTTATCAAATTTGTTCTTTAAACGATAACACGTTATTTTTTTAAACACGTTGCATATGCTTCAAGGTTCTTATAATTGTGCAAACATCGTTCCGAATGTTGAGACATCTGTATGCTATATATCATATAAGATTCATATACACACCGAACATCAAAATTTTGTTTGATTTGCATAGCACCCGAAGTCCGAAGATTAAATAAAAGTCGATTTCTGTATTCCTTTGAAACTAATTAGTTTCATTCTGGGTTTGCTCAGTTCCTTACCAAAATGGGCAAACAATCTTATAAGAGTATTCTGATAGTCTGTTTGATTGTGGCTCAAGCAATTGTGATCTTATGTGAGGAAAGTATAGGTAAGTAAGATGACCCTATTGGAGAAAAAAATTCGTCCATATGTTATACCGAATTTTTAGTGAAAAGAAGAAGAAAAACCTTTAGTTAAGATAGAATATTTTGTTTACAAAAAAAGGACCGGTCGAGAATCTTTTTTGTAAAAATTTTTATTAGAGATATACGTTATTTGAGGTTTATTCGTAGTTTCGAAAATAAAAAATCTCTTTCAAAATAATGACAAATGATTTTCACGCAAGTGGTTAGTCCAAACGGTACAGTGAAGATAATAGTAATTTTGTTCTAATTTTTACCGAAGCAGAAAACTAAGTGTGAAGGATCCTTTTGATTTTAGAAAACTTTTAAGAAGGGGTGCCATAAATTATGGTTTAATTTAAAAAAATTGTCTGTTTTTTTGTGTGGAATTTCTTACATTGTTAAACTAATTAAGATACTTAACATTTATTTTTTCATTCTAGTGAGGGATTTCACTTCGAAAATAAAAAATTTACATTTGTTTAAAACACACGTGCGATGAATGGTGCCATGAATGGTAATAAATACCTATTTCTTTAAACTGAGGAAATGCATATTGATGGAAAGAAATTTATTTTAAAGTCAAGAAAATGTTTTATAGGGTCAAAAAACTATTTGTCCACGTCAAATTCTTGAATATTATGAGAAAAAAATATCCCACTGATTCAAACAAATATGACTTTGGCCTAAGCCATGGGCAAGTGCAATAAAGTAGTTTGTACTTCAATTAATTGTGATACATATTTTCCTACATGAAAAAAGAGATTCATTCAACTTAGGTCATAATTAATATTGTTAATATTATACGTCTATAATTTAAACAATTCACATAATTAAAAATCTTGATGAATTTAAAAAAGAAAAATTTGATAAAATAAATACCTAGAACAGGAATCGAACTTGGGACCGTTGAGTTTAAAGTCAACAGCGATTATCATGACGCGACGCTGCCACAATTAACATTGGAACTCTAATTCGGAAAGCTGTATTCAACCCTAGACCGTATTCCAAAGAAATATTTCTTCAAATAATCGAGTCGGCATTAACACTTCTGCATGCACTAATGTGATCCCGAGATTACGAATAGCCTGGTTATTTTCTAGAAATCCTGGTCAATTTTTGTTTAAATAATTTTTGTTAACAATTTCATTCAGTATTAACAAATATTTTTAATGAAATCAGTCTTAGTATCTCTGAGAAAAAATAACACTTTTTTGCCTCTTGCAGTTTTTTTGTAGGATAAACCATTTTCAATTTACAGCGTTACAAACAAATCATTTTTTAACCCCTTCACTGTGTAGACCGAAAATCACAAAGTGGGATTAGATGGATTTCGTTGAAAATTAGTACTAAGGGGTTATTTGGGTCGCTGAATACGAACACGAGGTCAAAATTTGAAATTTCAAAATGACCAACATGTTTGAAAAATCCAATGAGTGTACGGATTTGAATGAAAATTGGTATTAGGACTTTATTCGGGTCACTGCATATAAATTCAAGGTCAAAATTAGAATTTTCTACATTGTTGATCCAATATGGCGATCAGCCATATTGGATTTGCCTTTTTGAATTTTGGAATTCTGATGCGAGATTTTGGCTCAGAAACCCAAAAATTTTTAATACACCAAGTTTCATGAAAATTCGTCAATTTTGCGTAATTTCGATCCGCCGTATTGGATCCACCATTTTGAACTTTGAAATTCTGATACCTCAAAGCCGCATTTAGGACGTAGCGTCGGTGAAGGAGTCTCTCCGAAGCAGATACAAGCATCTTCTTCGACAGGTTTGGTCTTCAAATTTGTCGGCGTTAAACAAGGTATCTGCGACTAACATGCTTGCCGTTCCGGTTCTACACTACTCATTTAGGGTGGTTCAGTAGACGAAGAACGAGCTTAAGGCCGTTGATATCACCACACGTAAGATCATGCATATGCATAAAAGCTTGCATATCAATTTTTCAGTTCCGCGATTATACATTTCACGCCGTCAAGGCGGACGCGGACTTCTGAATCTCCAGTGTCTTCATAACCGAATTGTTCTAAGAACAGCTTACATCGTTGCGAATGGCAGAGATCCTCTCCTAAAAATGGTCAGGAACCACGAGATGATTGGCGAAGGAGCGTTCCTTTACAAAGCCACGGAGCAAGCGGCCGAGATTCTTGGCCTGCATTTTAACATCAGAAGTGAGGAAAGTGCATTACTCCATGAAAATGCATGGAAACTTTCACAGAAATGTAGAAAAACAATCCTTGCCGAAGGAGCAAAATTTTGCTTTCCTCGATCATCATTATGTCAAGAAGTTCCCAGTGATAGGTGCAGAGCGTGCCATGCACACGCTGAGTACCTAGAACACATACTATCAGGGTGTCCGACCCACGCGGGAACGACGTATATCTACAGACATAATGCGGCCCTAAGAGTGCCTTATTACCATCTTTGTCGCTCTTACGGTGTTGGTCGCGACCCTTCCCTGCCGAACGCTCCAAGGGAGATAGTCAATTGTCCAAAACGAGACGTGCCAAATTTTCTGGAACTACGATTTTCGGACAGCAGTCTCCGCTGTACACTCGAGCCTCGAGGCCTGACATCGTTCTCCAAGACTTCGAGAAACGAACTATATTCGTAATCGAATTCTCGACTCCGTCCAAATACAAAATCACTGCCAAGGAGAAAGAAAAGGAGGAGAGGTATCAAGATCTTAAAAGAGAGCTGCAACGACTGTACCCAAAATATTCGGTACAAGTAATTGCACTTGTCATAGGTGCTCTCGGAGGTACGAAACTATCTTCGCGTCCTCAAGACACACTAGGGTTTCGCCGGCCTGTCGTTGTGATTTCATCGTGCCCTGTGACCACTCATCTCGCCATAAGTGTGATTTACCGTAGTTTTACTGGGAGCCGGTGTCATTTTTAGATGGCAGTTGCAATTTTGAAAAAATCAAAAAAATATTTTTTCTGCAAACCCCACCTTTTTTGTCCGTCCAAATATTTTCTCAAGGTTTTTCTAATAGAAAACGGAATCCTATCACCTTCATGCGGGCTGAACCATTATTGAGATCCGGGAGAATTTGTTTCCCCAAATTGGAATTTTTACTTTTTCTTACAAACGATGAGAGATATATCGCAAATGAATAAGAGGTATTTTAAGTAGAACTTTCGTAGAACTCCAAATTTTCACTTCAATTTTTTGTATCTATCATCGTTTCCGAGCAAAAGTAGAAAATTCTATGGTATAAAAAAAGTCTCCTGGCCAAAAAGTTATTTCACTGGCATAAAACTCACAAGATCCTTGTCTTCTTGATCTTTATTTTGATCCTTTATTTGATCCTTGATCCATAAACTTGATCTTTATAGAAGTACAAATTCAAAAACAGTTATACCTATTCAGCGTATAGTATCTGTGGTTGAAAAGATAAATCATTTTTAAATCATTTTTATTTTTGAAAGCATCTCCCTCCGACACTCCTACATACGCTGAGATAGTCTGGGCCTACCCACTTGTTTTTTTTCACAATCTCAAGTCTCTCTGAAATCGTGCATTGTTGGAAATTTTTATAAATATACGAGATTCACAATAGTTGTTTCTTCTTCAAAATTCAATGAAATATGTTCTAATCTAATTTAAATGTGCATTAATTATCAATAATGAATTGAATTAAAAAAAATATATAGAGTAGAGTAGAGTAGAAATAAAAATATTACAAGTGTGAGTAAAACGCTTAGAAAATGAGAATAATTTTGACAGAGGTTTTCAAAGTATAATTTGTCATCCATTTCATAATTTCAGTTTTTGTACCTGTCTGAATGTCATAACAATGAAAGGGTTATTCGTTCCGGGTAATTCGACACTCTCCAAGGTGCCTGCCTCGTGCCGTTTGACAAGGGTTGATGGGCATGCTGCAAGCATGTCCACATAGCTAACCTTGAGTTTCACTGATATTGTTCTGATATTGAAAAAACCAGTTCTCGTCAGATCACTGAAGTTAAGCAGCGTTGGGCGCGGTTAGTACTTGGATGGGTGACCATTCGAGAAAACCGAGTGCTGTTGGCACATCGTGGGTGTGGTGAGCCCACACTTGTAGTTATTTTACTACAAGCTATCAACCTAGAAACACTACCCGAATCGGGTAGTGTCACGCCTACCCTGAAAGGGAAATGGCTTAATGGTATATATATATATATATATTAAACAAATTATTAAACAAATTATTATTAAACAATTTTTATTATTAAACAAATTATTTAATAATTAAAATAAATAAATAAAATAAATAAAAATAAAAATTATTTATAAACAGATTATTAAACAAAATATAAACCTTTTTTCGAAAAACCGGCTCTGTCCAGCAAAACAGAATAATATTTAGATGAAGTATGCAAAATATCAGACAAAAATATCCAAACGTGCGGCTGAAAAATGGAAACCCGTTTTCTGAATCTAATAAATCCCCTTAAATAGATGTCTTAGGTAGATATCGCGTAGTGATGCAGACAAATATCAAGGTAGAATACATTTTTTCATGTTTCATTGCCAAATTTTTTTTTTTTGATAAATATTTTATAATATATTCGTAATTAGGTAACATAACTTGGAAAAAACTCGTTTTAATCACCTGAGCGGAATTCGACTGGACTTTTTAACTTTATTTTATTATCATTACTCCACTGAGCTTGATACCTGTATGTACTTTTCAGGGCGAAATCACATTTTTTGATACGTTGAAAATTGTGGTTTGTAGAGAAGTGGAGATTAATGAACAATATATTGTTTACAAGGCAGTGATTAAATAATGACTCGTCGTGGAAGAAAATGTTACAAGAATAAAAAGCTTTATTTTTTACCACAGATTAATAAAAAAATTCAGAAAGATCTATTTTCTTCATCAGGCATGAGAGGAATAAGTATCAACTTGAGTGCTTAATGAAGTATATTTCCGTTTTCAAGCAGTTTTGCTCTCTGAATAAAAATTGGTAACACTTAACGAATTACTAGTGAACATTTTCAGATTCGATTAGCAAAAAATGAGTCACTAAAGATTAGTAGAAAATTACTAATTTGAGTAATCGAAATATTTCCTGATAAATAAAGTGCAATAAAACGACGCAATTTTGTAGCATTTCAATTCTATTGAAACGATTAGAAGGCCATATTGAGAAATTGTTGACGCGACCTAGTCTGTTTTAATTTTCAAAATATGTGCTTCTAATTGTTTCAACAATGCTAGGAAAAATAATAATTTTTAATAATCTTAAAATTATGAAGGATCAATATGAATCAATTATATTGATTAATCACGCATATTCAGGATCCTCATGTGCTACTTTTCAACAGAGTTCTGTTTTCGATATTCAAAATTTTTTTCAGTTGTATATTCTCCCCATTTTCCATAGAAAATTGCAATTATTTCGCTTTGTAAAAATTTTTTACCTGATGCAAAAGATACCTTGAGGTCTCTTTAAATAAAAATTGGTAAAATGTAAATAATTACTAGTGAAAGTTTACAGATTTGATTAGCGAAAGGTGAGCCACCAAAGATCAGTAGGAAACTAATAATTCTATTAGTTAAGATATTTACGAATTCAGCAGTAAAAAACAACTAATTGCTTAATAAAAATAAATAAATTTACTTAGGATTGTATATAATAATTAAAAAAAGGTTATGAAAAATGGAAAACATGAAAAATAGAAAAGTTTAATAAAACGAAGCGATGGTGTAAAATTCTTAGCTCTACTGGAATAATAAGAAGGCCATATTGTGACATTGCAAACGTGACGTAGCCTGCCTCAATTTAAAAACATTGCCTTCTAATTGTTTGAACAAAGTTAAGAAAAATTAGAATTTGTAGGCTCTTTAAATTATGTTGGATCAATATACTCGAAATTAATTATACATATTCAGGGTCTTCATGTGCTACTTTTTAACAGAGTTCTGTTTTCGATGTTCTAAATTTTTTTCGGTTGTATATTTTCTTTATTTTCCATCGAAAATTGCAATTATTTAGCAAACTTGGTGAACATTATTCGCCTTACATGAGCATCAGCTTGAATACCAATCCAGACCTTTTGAACGTACGAAATATTTATTTTAATCAAGAAAATACAGCTTAAGAATTAATTTATTTAGAATAACAAAACATATGTCTGGTTCAGATAGAAAATACTACTGTGAAAGAATATTTTCATGATGTTAAGAAACAAGATTCAAGTAAATGCATTTACTTCGTTCCAAATATATTTTTTCAGTTCTTCTATTGATAATATTAATTTTATTTTAGACTCAATATGCATTGTATATTGAAACAATCCAATTTATATCAAATTCAATACACGAATTTATATTTAATTTCATTTACAGGTGTGTAAATTCATTTGCATATATTGTATATGAAGTCAGCGAATATTTTTTCTAACAGTAAAGCTGAAAAGACGATTTTTTTTTTGAAGAAATTTAAATTTTCAACAAAAAAGTTTACTTTTAACCAAACATGACTTTATTACCATGAAAGATGAATTTTTAATTCAAAAGAACGAATTTTCATTAAAAACGATGTATTTCCCATCAAATAGTTTACTTTTCAACATATAAAGGATACTTTTCCGAAGAAAAATGGAATAGCTAAATTTTCAGATAAACAAATTAATTTTGAACTTAAAAAAAGAATTTTCAACAAAATAGTTAAATTCTCAAACAAACAGGTAAATCTTACAAATAGAATTAATTTTTAACAAATCAGTTTAACTTTCAATTGTGGAGTTTGACTTTTTACCAAAAAGATGCATTTTTAATTAAATAGTTTTTTAAGCGAATGTTCAATAAAATACACGAATTTTCCACCAAATTGTTGAATTTTCAAGCGAAAAAGAAGAATTCTTACAAAGCAGTTGAATTTTAAACTTGAATATTTAAATTTTTAAGAAAAATGTTAATTTACAACCAAATAATTAAATTTTCAACTAAAATTATGAATCTTCAACAAAAAAATGATTTTTTTCAAAGTAGATTAACTTGAAACCAAGTGGTAGAATTTTATTCAACCAAAAAGGATCTATTCTCAACGAAAAATGTAATTGTTGATGTTTCAATCAAGAATGATTCTAACTTAAATTGAACTTGAAATAGTACCAATATATCTTAAAGAAGACTAAAAAAAAAGAAATATCAACAAAATATTTACAATAAACATTGTCAATAAACAAAAAATTTAACAAAAGATTTGCAACCAAAATAAAAAAGAATTTTTAACCAAAAAGATTTGAGCAGCGATTCGACGGTAGAAATAAACTCGTTGACACCCTTGAAGACGTGGGTACACTACCGTCGGAAATTGTGCGCACGACTCTTGTGAGCGCTATTAAAAATCACTGCTGACTTCGATCTACGATATTTCGGTGAAAAAAAGAGATAGGTCATTTTTTTCAAAACAGTTGGAAAGCTTATGAATATTTGTTATTTTCTCAAATTTTCTACCTCAACTTCAAATTTTAGCACGACCTAGGGAAATTTTTTCAAAAACCTCAAAATTATACGACATTGAGCCTGAAATATTATCCTTAATTTAAGTTTTCTTGGCTTAAATTAAAGATAATATTTCAGGCTCGATGTCGTATAATTTTGAGGTTTTTGAAAAACTTTCCCTAGGTCGTGTTAAAGGTTGAAGTGGAGGAATAAAATTTGAGAAAATCTTGAATTTTGTTTTTAAACTTCTCACGTGCTGTATTATTTTCAGAATGTCAACAAAATATTTGTTGGGTACCACTAGATGTGGAATTTGTTAAGCTTTCCAACTGTTTTGAAAAAAATGCCCTATCTCTTTTTTTCACCGAAATATCGTGGTTCGAAGTCAGCAGTGATTTTTAATAGCGCTCACAAGAGTCGTGCACGGAGAAAAATGGATGGCCAAAGTTAGAGGGTTAAAATTTAGAGAGCCAGTCCGTTCTTCTAAATGGTCTAAAGAGCCTTTCAGAATTTTTTCGACATAGGCAGACTCTTATTTTATGGCCAGTCTGAGTGTTGTAAGAAGGTCAGACTCACTATCAGGGATAATCGAAGTATCCTTTCGGGATGATCAATACGATCATCTTGTTTTCACTCATTTCGACCATCCACGGAAGAGTAAATTACCCATTTCGGAGGGCCAACATGAGTAGTTACCGTTGGCGTGTTTATTTAAAATTAATAAATGTGTAAGTCAAATATTCACAACAAATAATAAATGTAATGTGCATCAGAATATTAGGAATTACTGTAAATTCATATTGAAGATGAAACATATATTCCTTTCTTTGAAAATTAAAATCTATCATTTATTTTTAGGGAAACAATTTAATAAAGAATTCAAATTTTACTTTAAAAGTTCTTCTTGTGAGCAAAGAATTATTTTCAATAACTTGACTCTTATTATTTTCTGTTTAAAATTGCTTTTCACATTTAATCATTTCAAATAAGCGCGCCAACCTCAACCCATCCGGTTGTCGACGCGATGGATGCAGTGTGAAAGGATACGAGAGTTGGGAGCACCTTGGTTCAGAGCAATTTTGGAGTGAGTGAATGTCATTGAGCCGTTCAGCGTCACATTTGCTGTTCGTTGAACTTAAACATATTTTTAACAATTTTAAACTGCTTTTTGATATTTCGAATATGCGTGGAGAGTGAAGTGTATAAGAGAGAACATGATTGAAAGTGCATTAAGTTTATTCCCTTGAATTTTCAACTTCAAATTTGATGCTTGCAAGGGATTCAGGATAAATGCGTAACTGGACGTTCAGCTATCAATTTGTTGTCACCGTGTCGTTTCAAACTGAAAACGTGCAAAAAATTTCAGCATTCTTTGATGATGCAGAAAGTAACGAGATGTGGGATATTGGTTTCTGAATTGACTTCAATTTTTTGAAATCTTACAATTTAGTGTGACACCGTGCCGTGTCCTTAGCCTTTCGTGCTCCAAAAAAAATATTGTCAATGTGCACTGTTTTTGCATATCAAATTATGTCTCATACACCTCACTCTGCACAAAGAATAAAAGATGCTTCCAGAATTCATGTATTTCATATAAATCTTCAGGTTTTATAGGTTCCACTTAATTTTATAATTTCCAGTCTCTTATTTGAGAGAGACTGGAATAAGCAGGAAAAGGACAACAAATATAGAAAATGTAGGATAATCAAATCGACCCCCTAGGATGGCCAGGTCGACTGCCCGAGGAGATCAAGTCGACTATCTGCTATGACCAAATCGACCTTCTATGATGAGCGATTCGACCCTTTATAATGATCAGTTCCACCATCTCTGATGATCGGTTGGACTCTCTATGACGCTCGAGTCGAATGTCCGAGATGACCACGTCGACACTTTGAGATGATCGATTTCAACCTCTTGCTTTAACCTTCTAGAGATAGTCGGTTTAGCCATCTTCAAGGGCTGTCCTATAGTTGACCCTGCAATACAGTCTGTCTGCACATCGAGATGGCCAAAATGACCTTCCATTTTTCTTCGTGTGCGCACAATTTCCGACGGTAGTGTATATAGGCAAAAATCCGATCAGTGATTTGTGATGCATTTTCTTGAGGAGTAGTAGGGTGCCACATATCATTATGACGTTTATGGCTTTTTCACCAATTGGGCCATAGTAGATGAGCCTCGCGTGTTTCTTCGTGGGGATTCTCATCTTCTGATTGGTTGTGACGTCCATGACCACACATTCACATTTGTATGACTTGATATTTCTTATAATTTGACATAGAATTTATAATATGGTTCAGAATATAAATAGTAAATGTTTATAACAATAATAATTGGTAATAATTGATCATAGTGAATAATAATAAAATATATAAAGAATAATGTATAAATAACTCAGTCTTCAGATACATATAAAGTGATCTGTCTATCTATGGTCGGTACGGTAGGGCGCTTCACATTCCTACGTGGTAAATTATCCACGTAGGAGGTCATTGTGAAGATAGTTTATTCGCAGCTGGCATGGTTTTTGAAAAAATAAGAATTTTTGATTTCCCGACAAACCGTCGCCACTTTCTTAATTTTCAGCCCTTTTTGAAATTTCTGACGTATTTAAAAATATTGTTGTAAAAATACAGCATTTCAAACCAATTTTTCAGCATTACAAAAAAACTTGAAAAATTCATCCACTTGTTCTAAAAAGAATTCTTATGACAAAAGTAACCTGCACATGAAATTTTATGCTTTTACAATAATTAGAGCAAGATTTGAGTGTACCGTCAGAATGCGTCAAGTCTTCCTACTGAACTTTTAGTATAGTTTTTTGAAAAGCTCTTTTCATTGATTTTGAAACATTTTTTGAAATTTTTATGTGAAGATGAAAAAGAGAATTGATTTCTTAAAAAGTTTTTTATTTGAAGAAATGTAGTTGAAAACTACTAACGTTTTCCAAAACATTTTTTTAAGCATAAACTCTGTACTGATGCGTCTCCAAGGATTTTTTTTTAGATTGAAAATTAAATTTTTGAGAACGTTTTTTGTCTCCTGAAAAATCGTCAATATGGTGCTTGTGCCCTTATGATAACCCCTCAATTGCAGCAAAAACAATTTCCTCTCTGTGAAAATGCATCAGTAAAGAGTGTTTATACACATACCTTATAATACTTAGGATAAATATTATTTTAAACATTTTAGTGTCATAAAGGTAGTTGCAGTCATTTTTGGCCAGTGGAATTATTTCGGCTATTTAAAAAAAAAATTCATCATTTTGAAATGTTCAATGGTCATCTTGTCAGTTTATTTCTTGTGAGTCGCGTCTGACCATGGCCGGCTTGTACCACTGGCAGCCACGGGAATCCCCGCGGGTCAATGTTGTAATGGCGTGCGTCGATATAGTCAACCGTCTCCCTTTAGCATTCACGCTCAGGATACTGAAGGCAAAACGATAAATTCTTAATGTGGACGGAATATATTATGCAAGATTACTCGAGAAGTAAAGATTACATTGAAATTTGGAGTTTTGCTCGGTAAAGAGTATACTAAAACCTAAGACTATCAAGAATAAGGTTCTGTAGAAAGTATTGAAGTAAATAATATAAAAAGTTATTTTTTTAAATTCTTGCAGAAGCATCATCAGCTCTTCTCAATCGTCAAAAGCGTGCGTCTTCTTCATCTGGACTGAAGCGCAAACTTTCGCCGAAACGTTCCTCCCAAGAACGCGGTCCCACAGAAAAACCTATTCCCGAAAAGGTCAAGGTAATGAGAGGTACCGAAGAAGTTGGCATTGGCATTGTAGTACACCCGCTTGTTATCGCAGTGAAGAATAGCATTTTTTATTCGAGTGGGCAACATCATGTTAAATTCCCTGGTCCAAGTGGAGATACCATTAGGCGCTTCATAACAGAAGTTATACCGAGTTATGAATTTAAATACCTACACAAATCACCTGGTGGGTCCTACAATGTTGCCTTGGCTGTAACTGATGGTCCTATGCCAGAGAACCATGACCCCTTATTTAATCGGCTTTATAGTGTAGGAAGCTTTTCAATCCGCCAAATTTGGTGTATTGGGAAAATGTCAGAAATGGTAATAGCACACCTCGACGCTAGAAAAGAGTAATGTTGATTCCCAGTGAAAACTTTGACGTGTACAGTATTTTTATGAAAAGTTCAACGCTTGACTTGATGCATTAAATAAAAAAATTTCCAAAAGATTACGCTCTTCTTCTCACATTGATCATTATCATACTCAGATCTGTATTTCACTAATATTGACGCGTTAGAAAGAACTTCATACATCTATGTTAAAAATTAAATTCAAATTTCCCGACTCAAATAAGGTAAACAAAAATTGATTTAACACACGGAAAACATTTGTTTCGTGAAAATGTCCGAAATTTAAGTCAACAGAACATAATGTGTAAGACATGATATTTCACAGGAAAATACGACGAGACTCAAGGTGGAGTTAAGCAATTTAAAGGTCGCCGCGCCGTTAACAACACGATACAAATATTCCGATTTATAGAGGGGCTTGTATATTTAGCCTGATTTTTATATCAAAAGGAAGAAAGAACGAACAGAGATAACTTATATTGACTGTATATTTTTATCTTTATTATAATTGCACATATTCTAAATCAAATACATATTTTGAAACATAGGATTAGGCATTCTATTATACTGTCACTCAGAGAAATGCCCTTTTGTAACAAAAGAATGTTTCTTGACGTAAATGGAATTTCCTTTTAAATTTAAGGTTGAGAGGATTCTCATTTGTCTGAACAGGAATCCTTTTGCAGCAAAGAATTCCCTTATGCGACTAACTTGACCTAATCTTGCAGCCATAGAATTCTGTTTGTGTAAAACATGAATTTAGGCAAAAGGACGATGCTTTTGTTTCAAGTAAACTTTTTCTGGATTATAAGAATGGAAATTTCATCATCCACAAGAATTGAATGCTAGGAAAACATTATTCGTAATCAATATCTTCATTAATTATTCATGGTTATGATTTTCATTTTCTAACCACTGAAATATTTTACGTACTTAACTAAAATATATCTAATGTGACTATAAAAAGACTATAGAAAACATTTTGTCCGTTCAGTCTATGTTCAAGTCAGTGAATTTCTAAAAAGCTTCTTTTTCTAAATGATAAAAAATCTTTAAAAAATTCTAAATGTCTATTAAACATACTCGAATTTTTGTTTAAAATTTGTAATCTCGCATCTCGCACTTATGATTCATTTAAAAAAAAATCATTTGAAATTTTCACATGAATCTTAAGAAAATGTTATTGATCCCTCGAAACCTACTTAAATTTTCAAACAGCTAAAAATTCGTTTTCGAAATCCTTTCCACCTCCACGCACTCCTCCAACCAGTGCTCTACTCTTGCATCCCCCTTCCCACTCAGTTCACACATCCTGTTTCCCCTAGAGAGCCAGAACCTATTAAAACCGTCCATGCACCCACATCTTATCCTCGCTCTTGACTTCCTGTCTCTCATTTCTTACACAAATATCATGCTCTCGCCCTTAGCATAATCCACACACCGTTAGACGTTGACTCTCTTATTCTCTCTTCCCCTGCTGTTTTTTAGCCCCACACCTGCCACATAACTACATTTGCTCTCATCACTCTCTCTTTTATGTGACCATCCACTCCCCCATTCCTCCGAAACGAGAAGCCCAGCTAGACAAACTCTTTCACATCCTGCACCGCCTCTCCCTTCCACTTCCACTCCCCTCCCTTATCCCTTCCATCTCCTTTTCTGAACACCATAACCTTGGGACTTTTCCGCATTCAGCTCTAATCTGTTTTTATCCAGGTATCTTCTCAACCTCTTCATCATTTCCTTTAAGGCCTCCTCGCTTCTTGCCAGCAACACTACTATGTCACCTGCATACGCTTGTGGCAAAATTCTAACCCCTCCTACCCTAACTCCTTCTACCACTCCGGACTCCAGCTTACTTTCCGTATCCGCGATTAAAATCGTGAAAAGCGTTGGGCTAAGCGCACGCCCTTGCCTTAACCCCCTATCCATCCAGAATCCCTCTGAAATCCCCTCCCTTCCTGCTACCTTATCTTCGGTCTCTTCATATATCTCCCTTACCCTCCAGATCAGGCCTTCTCTTCACTCCCCTCTCCATCATCGCCTCCCACAACCTCTCCCTATCCACAGAAGGAAACCCGCCTTTGAGATCCACAAAAAACGCGTACACTCTCGACCCCTTCTTCGCTAATTCTCTGTCCATCACGTGCTGCAGAACGTAGATATTATCAATAGTACTCCTTCCCGCCCTAAAGCCCGCTTGCATCTCCGGCAATATTACTTTTCTCTCGACATCCTTCCGCAGTCTGTCCGCCACCACCATCGCGTATACTTTATACGCCGTATTCATTAGCGTAATCTCTTAATAATTTTGCTGCCTATCCCTATCTCCTTTCTTATACAGTGGCACTATTAACGCTTCACTTCACCCTCCTGGAAATCTCTCCCCCCTCCATACTTTCTTCACTGCCTCCTTCAGCCTCTCCATAACCCCTTTTGTACTAAACAGCCACGCTCCGTTCTCCAACCCGCCCAACCCTGCTGCTTTTGACCTTCTTAACTTCCTTATGTGTTTCTCTATCTCCTCGTCATTCAACTCTTCCATCTCTGCCTCCTTCGTTCTTCTACTCTCACCATCTCTTTTCCTTAAATCTGGGCCCTAAAATGATTCTTTAAAAAACTCCCTCCACTCCTCACTCCCTATCTTCTCGCTTATCACCACTCTACGCTTCCTAAACCTATTTATTATCTTTCAGACGTCCCTCTCTATCTTAACACTGCCCAACTCCCCTTCCAGATCTTCCTCCTTTTCCTTTTCTTTCTTCTTTCACATCAATCTAACTTCACCATTCCTTTCTTCTTCTTTCTGAATACCTTGTTTTTCACGCACTCTTTCACTTTCTATTTTACATCCTCCCATATCTCTTCCACCGACTCCCCTTCAAAGCGTACCTCCCCTAACTGCTCCTTATACTTCTCTATCGCCCCCCTAGTCCAGCTCACCCTCTCCCCCGTCGACACTTCTTCCCCACCTTCCCTTCCGCCGCTCTCACTCCTTATCTACAACCCTAATGGCTGATGGTCTGATTCCACCCTCCCTTCCACTGCATGATTGCATAGTCTATCACCGATACGCCTACCTTACTTACATATGTATTCTCCCTATTTGACCCTGTTGCCATGCGATTCGCAACCGCCCAGCTTCTATCCTCCATCCAGTCCCTTAGAATTTCCTCCTCCTTATTTATTATCTTATCCTTCGATTTTCTTTCGTAGCCCTCCCTTCCCTGTAAAGGCCCCCTTTCCTCCTCGTCCTCGCATTAAAATTCCCACCCAGTACCACTGTACCCTCCTCTCTTTCGTCTAGCAAGTCTTCCACTCTTTCTTTAACTCTTTCCATCCCATCCTTATTGTACACTGTCGCAAACTTACGCGTTATCCCTCCTATCTTTACTGCCCTCATTTCCACTCCCTCCCCCTCACCCTCTCCATGAAATTCTACCTCTAATCCATCTCTAATCCCCGTTATAATTCCCCCACTAGACCTTCCTTTCTTCTTCTATATTTTTCTTCTTCTGTATTTCTAGTATAATTTTATATTTAATCCAATAAGAATGTATTATTTGGCGGCTTTTTTTTACCCTCGTTTCTTTCGAGGGTTTTAACTTTATATAAATATAATTTTTATAAGATTCTTGAAAAAATTAAAAAGGATTTTTGAATATTACAGATTGTCAAAAAAGAATCTAGAAGATTTTGAAGACCTTTTTTTATTTTGCAGGACCTTAGAAAATATTAGGAAAAATTCGAGTCCTTTCCAAAGATATAAAAATGTAAAAAAAATTGTCTTAAAACCTTCCAAGTTTTCCCAGAAATTTAAAGAAAATTTATTTATTCTCTTGAAACCTTTCAAAATTCTTTTAAAGCTTTGAAAGTTTTTATTTGAAATCTTTAAAAATCTACATTTTGTCAAATCGTTTGAAGTTTAAATTCTTTTTGAATCTCTTCAAATCTTATAAATATTTCTTGAATTTACCCGAATTTTTTTTTGATTGTTTAATCTTACCAAATTGAAACATTTTGCTTTAAAATATTCTACACTATTTTTCGAAATTTTAGGATATCGTTTGAAACTTTTTGAAATCTTCTTCAATTTTTTTTAAAGTTTGTTTTTCAAAATAAAAAATTATTTTAATTTTTTTTAGAAACCTAATGTTTTTTTTTTCATTTTCTTGAAAACTTACAAAATTTTAAAAATATCTTTATCAGTTTTAATTCTTTTCAAATCGTTTCAAAACTTCTAAATATCTCTTAAACCTACTCAAATTTTTTCTCAAATGATCTCATATGCCAAATTGCATAATTTGTTTTGCAATCTGTTACACTCTTTTTAAAAATTTTGGTAGATAATTGAACATATTTTGTAATCTTTTTCAATTTTCACTCAGAATTCATTAAAAAAATCATTTGAAACTAAGGGCATGCTCTACGGTGACCACGTGACCAAACCAGTTCTCGGTTATGAACATTTTTTTTGGTGTTCACCATGTCCAAACGCAATGATATATCGCTCTCAATATTTGGAATATAGGAAATGGGACAATAAATTGCGTTTGTATATTTAGTTTGAGTAATATTTTTGAAAAAAATTATTCATGTAAAAAATAAATGTGTAATATTATTTTAATTTTTTTTTTGTGCTCACTACGTCCACACGGATTGAGATATCGTGTTTAGAATTTGAACGATTAAATAAAAAGCACTAAAGAACGTTTGTATACATCAATATGTTTATAATTTCAAAGAAATTTTATTGATAAATTAATAAAATAGGATATTACCACTCGAGTCGAGCACTTTGCAGGTAATGTTTGGTTTGATGCATTTCAGATTTTTTGATTCGCGTATGTTGATAACTGACACAAATTTTGGACGAAATCGTCTAAACATTTTGAAAAATCAATATAAACAATAACATTTGCACATTTGTTGCAAATAAAAAAATAAGTATCTGCACACGCGTAAATTGTCATTATTTTTGGAGCATTTTTAGCAATTTCTAGCGGAGAAAAAAAGAAGGTTTCAACGTCGGTAAAGTAGAGATCACATGACCAAGCTCGTTTATGAAATTTTACACATTATTTTTTACATGGATAATTTTTTTCAAAATTATTACTGAAACTAAATATACAAACGCAATTTATTGTCTCATTTCCTATATTCCAAATTTTGAGAGCGATATATCATTGCGTTTGGACATGGTGAACACCAAAAAAAATTTCATAACCAAGGACTGGTTTGGTCACTTGATCACCGAAGAGCATGCCCTTAAGGAGATTTTTTTCATTCTCTTAACACCCTGTCAAATTCAGTTTACCTAAAAATTCTTTAAATCCTGAAAAACAAAAATTGTTTTGAAGTCTTCCATATTCTTTTTCCACACACTTTGAAATCTTAAAAACTTGAAATTATTCTTTTAAAATAAAACCTAAACCATTTAAAATTTTTCCAGAAATCTTTGAAAAAATTAATCTCCTCAAATCTTTTAAAATTATTAAAAAGCTTCTAAATTTTTTTTCGATTTCTTCGAAATAAGTATTCGCCCATTCCACAATGTGTTCGATATTTTCGAGATATTTAGTAACATTTCTTTTTTTAAATAGGACATACAATTAAAAATTGTGCGTAACTGGGTTACGTAATATGTGAACGATCCCTTTGTCTGATTTATTCTTCAAACGATAAAACATTATTGTTCTCAAACAAGTTGCGTATGCTTCAAGGTTCTCGTGCTTGTACAAACATGGTTAAGAATGTTGAAACCCGGATGATATATATAAATATATAAATATATATATATATATATATATATATAAATATACCTACATTCAGAATTTTATAGAATTGTATAGCTCCCCCGAAGCCAGAAGATTAACTAAAAAAGTTAATTTCTGTATTCGTTAAAAAAACATTAGTTTCATACTGGGCTTGCTCATTTCGTCACCAAAATGGGCAAACAATCTTATATGAGTCTTCTGATGGCTTTTTTGGTTTTGGCGCAGGGAATTATAGCTTTAACTGAGGAAAGAATAGGTAAGTGAGATTATATCCTTCCTCTCAGAGAAAAAAGTTCGTCCATATGTTGTATAAAATTCTCGCAATAATTCATACGTGGCATACCAAAAGATCATAAACGCCATTTTGAAGATTTTTAAGGACGGAGAAAAAACTTGGCAACAGCCGAATTTTTCATTACAAGAGGTCACTGATCCCAGTTTTGAAAAAAAATTCGTTTATGGCATTTTGGAACATGGCCCTTTAGTTAAGATATTAATTATTTAGGGTTGAGTCATAGCTTCCAAAATGAAAAATCATATTTTGGCCTTAGAACACTTTTTAGAAGGGATGCCAACAATTTTTATTTAATTTAAAAAAAGGTTCGATTTTTTTTGAACTTCTTAAAATTTTCAAGTTTTTAAGAGAACATTTATTTTTTGATTCTAGTATGGGATTTTACACTAAAAATAAAAAATTTACATTTTTACAAAAAACGCGCGAGATCAAAGAAAAGTTTCCACATGAAATACATTTCCCTTTGAACGCTTGCCAAAAGGTTTCTTTACGACTTTTCAATATTTTTCTACTATTTTAGGAATATATGCATATTGCTTATCTATGCATATTTTTCGACAAAATTATTATTTTTTCTTTTTGTCTTTTCAAATGTAGGGCATTCCATTCGAAAAAAAGTGAGTCATCGATTTCCTTCCTCTTTTAATATTATATAGTGTTCGTGGTACCGAAGAATGCGTTTAGAGGGTTTTGCAAAATTTTCAATATTTTGGCAAATATTTTTTATTTAAATGTGGGCCATATTTTGACAATGTTTATCTCTGCTATTATTTATTGGTCCAGAAAAATACTTCTATACAAATGTATGCAGAAAGTATTTAAATTACTGAAAATTAAAAAATTTTAAATATCAATTTTTATATTATTTATTCCACAAACAATTTTTAATAATTATTTTTTTGACGCTAGAAACACCGCAAAATAAAAAAGGAGATAAATAAATATAATATCTGAAGTATCCTTAAGTTAACCCCGAAGCAGTAAAATCTGTTTTTTGATATTTAAAAAAAAATCACAAAGATTTTCGGACGAAAAAAATAGGTATCCTGGGAAACTCAAGTATCCTATTTTGTTTAAATTTTTTGCAATTTATGAAAAAATTTTAAAATCAGTGTAATGTTTTCTGGGAATGCTCACTGATATTGGTGAGCAAATAAAAAAAATTGTTCATTTGTTATTGACAAATTAATGAGAAAAAGTGGTTTCACGGAATGGACTAAAAATTAATTTTCAGTACCATTTTTCAACAATAATTTATTTTTCGTTACAAATTTTTAATGTTTTAAATAAATTTAATGAATAAATGCACAATTCAGTCATTTGAAAAAAATAGCCTTTATTTTTCAGATTTCCTTAAAAAAAGCTGTGTTTATGCGATAAATAGTAGAAAAATCGTTCGTTTGTTTATTAAATTATTTAAACAAAAAAATGTTAAACTGCTGGTAAATTATTATCCACGCAGAAGGTCATTGTGGAGATACTTTTTTCGCATCTGGCGTATTTTTTGAAAAAACAAAGATATTTGATTTCCAAAAAAATCGTCGCCATTTTGTTAATTACGAACACATTCAAAAATCATCAACGGATTTTAAATCATTGCTAAGTTCCTCACTAGAATATAAAAATTAGTCAAATTAGGCGCCGAGGGCCTACAACTAAGGGTTTCCTAGCCTATTAAGACGTTAATTTAAGTCTTAACAGAATCTTAAAACAAAATATTTTTCAATTTTCTAAACAAATTTCGAATAAAAAACAATTTAAAACAGAGGATTTGATTAGAAAAAAATTACGTAAAAATTTTTCATAAAAAAAAATTTTGGAAAAAATGTATGAAAACAAATTTTATGCAGATTTTTTTTTATTAAAAAAAAAATTTTCAACAAAAATTGTTGAAATTTTTCGAAAATAAAATTGGTTGAAACAAACTTTGGCGCTTACGCCTTTTTTCTGTGCCAAATTTTGGCAAAACTTTTGTACGACGGACGGACAGACGGACACCCGACCGAAACCATAACGGCTTCAGTCTGGGGCTAGGAAACCCTAAAAACGTAGTTAACCTTGTATTTGAAAAAATACAGCAATCATTTTTGGCCAGTGAGATTATTTCGGCTATTTTTTTTAAAGAAAAACTTCATTAAGCTGAAATGTCCATTGGTCATCTTGTGACTTTGTTTCTTGTGAGCCGCGCCTGACCATGGCCGGCTCGTACCACTGACAGTCACGGGAATCCCCGTGGGTTAAAGATGTAACGTCGTGCGTCGATATACAGGGTTTGTATAAAAAGTATCGGGAAAATTTCGGCAAAATTGTTACAAAACCTTAAAATTCTTCAAAGTACATCCCTTGAGCGTCGAAACACTTTTGCTAGCGGCTTTTCCACTACTCGAAGGCTCCCTGGTAGGCGGATTCCAGATGGTCCTTAAGGGTACGCGTGCAAGCTTCTTTGAAGGTACTTAGGGTCCCATGTTGGTGTCCTTTGAGGGAGAATTTCACTTTCGGGAATAGAAAAAAGTCTGCTGGGGCCAATTTGGAACTGTAAGGGGGTTGGGGAATCGTCGCGACGCCGTTTTGCGTTAGGTAGTCGGTCACCGTGGAGCAGTTGTGGCTGGGTGCATTGTCATGATGCAATTTCCAATTTCACACCTGCTCCAAAGTGACTGACAACCTGACGCAAAACGGCGTCGTGACAATTCCTCATCCCCCTTGTAATCCCGACTTGGCCCCAGCACACTTTTTTCTATTCCCAAAAGTGAAATCCTCCCTCAAAGAACACCACGATGGGACCCTAAGTGCCGTCAAAGAAGCTTGCACGCGTAGCCTTAAGGACCTTCTGGAATCCGCCTACCAGACAGCCTTCGATTCGTGGAAAAGCCGCTGGCAAAAGTTTGTCGACGCTCAAGGGATGTACTTTGAAGAATTTCAAGGGTTTGTAGCAATATCTGAAATGAATCTATTTTTCGGAAACTTTTCCCGATACTTTTTATACAAACCCTGTACTCAACCGTCTTTGTTTAGCATTCGCGTTCAGGACAGTGATGCCAATGTTGGCGCCTTTTTGCTACTGCGCTTGCGTTCGGGCCGCGCACTGGTTAGCCGCAGTTGGCGCGCAATTCAAAATTGGAATTAAAAACAATTCTTGTAATTTAAATAAATAATTAATGAAAAATGCACAAGAATGTATATAAATTGTAGAACTTCTGATTTTAGACTTCTGAAAATAAATGTTTTGTGAAATATAAGTTATTCTTTGGAAGTCAAAGAAAATAAACTGTTATTTAAAAAATATATGTGTTATACATTTTTCTCTTGTCTAAAATCAGAAGTTGGACAATTTATATACATTCTTGTGCTTTTTTCAATAATTATTTATTTAAATTACAAGAATTGTTTTTAATTCCAATTTTGAATTGCGCGCCAACTGCAGCCAACCAGTGCGAAGCCCGAACGCAAGCGCAGTAGCAAAAGGCGCCAACATTGGCATCACTGGTTCAGGATACTGAAGGCGAGACGTTCATTTCTTGACGAGGCCGGAATATATTATACACGATTACTCGAAAAGTAAGAGATAAATTGAAATTTGGGGGTTTTTACCATGATAAGTATGATAAAATCTAAGATTATTAGGACTACACTAATGCAGAAAGTGTTGAATTGAACAGTATAAGTAACTATTTTGTAACATTCTTTCAGAAGCATCATCAGCTCTTCTCAGTCGTCAAAAGCGTGCGTCTTCTCCATCTGAACTGAAGAGCAAACTTTCGTCAGAGCGTCCCTCTCAAAAACGTTTACGCAAAGAAGAATCTACATTCGATAACGTCAAGGTTATGAGAGGTACCAACCAGGTTGGCATTGGCATTATAGTACACCCGCTTGTTATCGCAGCGAAGAGTAGCATTTTTCATGCGAGAGTAAATTATCATGTTGAATACCCTGGCCCAAGTGGAAGTACCATTAGCCGCAAAATAACAGAAATTAGACCGTATTATAAATTTCAATACCTACGTGAACCACCTGGTGGGATACACGATATGGCCTTAGCTGTAACTGATGCTCCTATGCCATTCGACAATACTCCAACGCCAATGTACATGAATCCTGTACGTTCTCGGCTTTATGGTGTAGGATACTTTTCATCCTACCAAATTATGCGTATTTTGGGAATGTTAGAACCGATGAAAGCGCGCCTCGACGCTCGAGTAGAATAATGTTGATCCCCAGTGTATAAATTCACGTGTACAATATTTTTATGTAAACTTTAACTCTCGAGTTGATGCGTCAAATAAATGAATCTTCAAAAGATTACTCTTTTGCTTTTTTATGTTAATCGTTATTATACTCAACTGTGGCCTGTGAATGAAAATGCAAGCATTCAGTTTAATTTAAATTTATTCATTAATATTTTTTAGAGGAAAAAATAGGTTACATATTTTTAGAAACGCTGTTTCGATACTTGAAACATATTATGTTTAACCTTATATTTCTTCAACAACTTTTTATAAAACTGTCGAACAAGACTATCATTTTCTTCAAAATCATTCGTAAAAAGATTATTAAAATCAGAGAATAACCATTACAAATACAATGGAGAAACACGCTGCAATATTACCCACAAACATTTGAAGTCGCAGTTTGTACTCTCTTTGTCTTCCACCTGTAGAAGGTACAATTTCCCCGTAAAAGAAGATGTTTAGTTATAAAAGGCAGTAAAGGTCGATCCAATGAGTTCAAGGTTTGAATTGTTCATCAAAATAAGCAGCAATTGCAGATAGTCTGGTTCAACGTTTAGGAATCTGATCTGAAGGAAATACGTCGACTGTGCGAGCTCTTGGGAGTCGAAGTACTCATACAATTTGTAAGCTGTTCATACTTTTTAGCTGATAATGGCATGGTAGTTTTTTTAAGCAAGTTTACCGTATTCTCATCTGGATCTTCGAAATTGGCTGCAATACTCTGTCTATAGCATAGGTCGTAGGAGATTTGATCGTACAAGTAGTGTAGCCTTGTATTTTATTGTAGGTTGATGAAAGTAGATTATCTTCTTGTTGCTTCTCGACCATGAATGGTAATTTCTTAAACGATGGGCATTTTAGTTGTTTCATCACTTGTCTACTTGTTTGGCAGTTCGGGTGATGTAACGAAGATTAGCGTAAAGAAAATTCATTAAGACATCTCCTTCAAACCACTGAATGCCATGATGATAAAAACTGAGCTAGTTATTTTGCTGTTGACATTGGTTCGTAAGATCAGTAAATAAAAAGGGTGGAGAAATAATCCAATGAGCAATACAATATTGATCCAAAGAAACGACAGCTATTACGCAGTCAACCATGATTACGTATATATATGTTTATATATATAACTGAAAGTTTGACATAAGGACAACCACGGGATTTCGCCGGGAGCGGGTGCTAATCTGAAAAACTGCACCCGCTCCCAGCGAAATCGCGGTAAAAATTCATTTCAGCCATAACCACATCTAACGATCGTGAGATAGGTGGTGACAGTCTGCGACGGACTCAATACGACGATCCGGCAAAAGTTTCGTGCACCCTGAGCACACGGAGCAATCCAAGGACGACCGCCCTCTGCATCTTCCCCGCAAGCAACTAGTGAAAGCTTGGCACCTCCAAGAGCGTCGATGATCAGGACGATTAGCTTAACAGAATATTTCGGCTTTATTTTCATTCTCATTGGCTACGATGTTTTTTTAGCTGGTGCCGAAAATTCGATAACGAACATGGTCAAGGAGAACTATGTCAGGCCTTGAGTGCGATACAGAAACAATCGTCGAGAATATGAAGTTCCAGTATATGCGACACTTCTCATTCTCGACAATTGACTCTATTTCCCTAGGAGCGTTTAGCGGAGCGATATTAGCGCTAATTCTGTAAGAGTGACAGAGGTGGTAAAAAATCACTCTTAGTGCCGCATTGTGCCTTTGGATGTAAGTCGTTCCCGCATAAGTTGGACCTATCATCGGGAATGTCTTGGCTTAAAATGTGGTGACGGTATGCTAGAGTGGAAATGACACCGTCTTGACATGCCAAAATGAGACCCTCCGTGCCCGACTTCAATCCGGGTGATTTAAGGAAAGCAAACGTTAGCTCATCCGACATCGACTGATTCTCCACATTTCTGTGAAAGGGGCCGTGCATCTTCTTGTCGAGGAGCTGTTCGCGGAAGTTTTTCTCCTGTGCTTTCTTAACCGGTCCTTCAGGAGTGAGTACTCGAGAGGGATAAGCCGCGGAGCAAGCCGCCGAGACGCTTGGCCTGAATTTTAACATTAGGAGTGAGTAAAGTGCATTACTCCATCTAGATGCTTCACTTCTAAAAGCCGAAGTAAAGAAAGCAGAGTTTGAAAAATGTCACCAACAGCTACTCGACAAGAAAATGCACGGAAACATTCACAGAAACGTAGAAAAACAGTCCTTGTCGAAGGAGCAAACTTTTGCTTTCCTCGGATCATCAGGGCTTAATTCAGGTACAGAGGGTTTCATTTTCGCATGCCAAAATGAATGTCAAGAAGTTCCCAGTGATAGGCGCAGAGCATATCACGCAGCAACGACGTATATTTTATACACATAATGCGGCCCTAAGAGTGCTTTATTACCATCTTTGTCGCTCTTACGGTGTTGGTCGCGACCCTGCCCTGCCGAACGCTCCAAGGGAGATAGAGTCAATTGTCCAAAACGAGACGTGCCAGATTTTTTGGAACTACGATTTTCGGACAGCAGTCTCCGTTCCACACTCGGGGCCTGACATCGTTCTCCAAGACTTTGAGAAACGAACTATATTCGTGATCGAATTCTCGGCTCCGTCCGAATACAACATCACTGCCAAGGAGGAAAAAAAGGAAGAGAGGTATCAAGATCTTAAAAGAGAGCTGCAACGACTGTACCCAAAATATTCGGTACAAGTAATTGTCCTTGTGATAGGTTCGTAACCTTAAAGCCATACCCGCGTGCCAACAATATGACAAGGCACTTGCGAGATGGATGCAGAAAGCTGTCATCCTTGGGTCGCTTCGTTTCCTCAAGAAACATGAGGGTTTCGCCAGCCTGTCGTTGTGATTTCATCGTTCCATCCATATTACGGTCGTGAGACGTGGCCATAAGTGTGATTTACCGCAGTTATACTGGGAGCCGGTGTCATTTTTAGATGGCAGTTGACTAGATCTACAGATATGATTCTCATGAACTCTGCATCAGCTTTTGCATTTATTTCTGTCTTCACGGAAACAGCAGCATTAATAAGACCAAGCGTCCTCTTCTTTATGATGTAGGCAGTAATCATATTTGAAAATCTATAAATTCTTATCTGTTTGAGACTGCGATTCTGGTGGTAGTGTTGGATTCCAGAGCATCAATTGCTTTTTCTGCTGCATGCAGATGCCTGAAGTTCTTTGAATTGAGTACAAGTGTCTCTTCGGGCGGCATGATCAACTTGATAAAAGGTCTATGCTTAACTGGTCACGAGTATAACAGCAAGTACGCCTTCTCGAACTGGTTTTTCTCAGGACCAGCAAATTCTAGAAAAGCCAACACCTCGGGATTCTTCTGGACGATGTACTCGTCAATCATGCCTAGATGTGTCGCTTGGGTCCACCACATATTCCTGATGCTGGAGTCAAAGACTGCTCTATACATGTTGTCCTCTTGTTCAGCCAATGTTCTTAATACCTTAAAAACCTTATTCCTTGGTTTGTGAACAGATGAGAAGAAATTGCTCATTCCGTTGCAGCTATCGTACTGTGTTTGGCCACATTTTTGTATACAAAAGATGCACCCATAATGGCATCTATTGCCCTCTAGCGGTTGTTAAACCACGGTTCACAAGAATTTGCATTAAGACGCTTTGTCAAGAATAGAAGAGTACTTAATGCAACAGTAAGTAAAGTCTTGAAATTTTTGTCTAATTCCTCTTCCTCTAGAATCATTTCACTGGCTAGTTCTGCCCATACCTTCTAGAATGCAGCGTCAACTTGATCTGTGGATACTTCCTGAGCAACTAGTTTGTAAGAATGTTTTCTGAACGCTAGAGGAACTCCATGTTCAATAAAACCGGATGTTTTGGTGAATGCTCCTATGATTGTTAGATACCTTTCAAGGTAGTAAGTTAGATCAGCATTCTGTGTATCCATATAACCGGGAGTATAATATCTGGCTAATCTTAACCCACTAAGTTGAGCAATTGTTTTTTCTGTGAATACAGTCCCGCCAGGCACCACTGGGAACTCTATTGTTTTTTCTTCTAATGGTCTAACTACCCGTGAAGAATTTGCACCTCTCTTCCGAGCAGACTCCTCTACAACTCCTATCACATCCGTTTGCTTACTTTGGAAGAAAGATGTGGCTGAACTTGGCAAACTTGCATTGAAGGCTGTTCTTCTTGCACTTGGTTTGCTAAAAGCCATGTCTGTTGTAACCTGATCGTATAACTTAATGAGTGTGTAGAACAGTGTAGATATGTCTGTTACACAATTTAAGCTTACTCTTATTTAACACTTTTTCAATTATGATGAAATGATCTCTCGTGCAAATTCGATTATTCAAATTTTTATTTCTTTGTAACATTTAAAGGTCTTTGCATCTTGGCCTATGACAAAGCCACCGAACGCGTCCTCGGGTTGCGGATAGAGGGTCCCTGTACCAAGGGTTTCTGCTGAATATGGTTACAATAATTAATAAGCAGTCGCAGACAATTGTTCAGGGATGGTCTTGAAGGAATAACCCCTAAGCGGAGGCGTAACAACCGTGCCGAAAGCTGAATGGCACCTGGGTGAGGTGTCTCGAACGGTGACTCTGGAATTTCGGGCGACATCTCAGAGTATGCAGCCTTATCCTTGCATGCGGGGCTCTACAAGGATGAACAAACCGTTTCCCTAGCTGCTCGTGGAAGCAACAATGAAAACACCAAACATAGTTGTAGTAAGTGCGGTTCAAAAAAATCGAACGCGCAAGGCTCGACAATGGGTCGGACAACAATGCCGAGTACCTTAGAGTTGGGGGAGCCAATCAAGACGGAGTCAATGTGATGGACCGGCAGGATCTCAATACTTTTGGCTGGACGGATCAACTTAGGAACGACCTGCTGGAGCGCTATGATACCAATATGGCCCCTGAACGAAAAGATTACATGGCGCCACTGCATGCTCTGTGGTGTGAGAAACACCCAGAGCTCTCGCATTTTTCGCAAAAACGACTGCGAAACCGTGCCGAGGAACTCCGGAAAGGGGTTTTTTTTTTGTTATGCTTGATTATATAAGTGGAACGCCTACTCAACCACAGCTAGAACAACCAGGCTAGAGAGACAGAGAGACGACACTGAGACAAACCGCAGGCAGGCATCCAATATAGTAAGAGCGATGCATCAGGACCGGGAGGAATATCAACATTCATGTTTCTCTCAAGTCTAAAGATCTGGCTTAACTGGATGAGGAGCTTCGTGGAGATTTTTCCGAAGAGTCCGACCTCTGGACCATCAATTGTAGCGTGTATAATGCAGCAAGAGTTTTGGCAGATGCAGACCGTAAAACAAAACCAACTGTTGATCATAAGACCAAAAGAGGAATGCATCAACTCAGCACAAAGATAAGCTGGGCAAGGCAGTACGCGTCCCGCATTCAGTGTGTGATTGACTATATAACATTTGGCAGGAATTTCACTGCCAAGGTTCGACAGTTCGGGCACGAACTGCGGATCCGTCATCACACACTCAATAAGTCAAACCTGCTGATCATCAGGCAGCATATTGTTGACAGAATATGGATACTATCTGACGCTAGGAGAAGTCTGGAGCGGAGAGAGAGGTGGTCAGAGAAAATGAACAGTTTTTCTCTGACCCATCTCGACTCTTCCAAGATCCTCCAGTTACTGTCGACCACTCGCCCAAACCGGAGGAGGTCGAAGCATTTTGGCGAGAAGTCTACGAAGTTCAGCATTCACTGGAAGAAAACACAAAGAACATCAATAGCTTCAAGGAGCTGTGCAAATGCCCTCATAACACATGAGGAGGAATGCCCGCCTATCATCACCGAGTGGGTGAAAAAGTTGTAAGAGGCATGAAGAACTATTCCACGCCGGGACCAGATGGTATCAAGACCTTCTGGTGGAAGAAGTTGCCTTCAACTCACCAGCATCTGGCCCGAATTTTCACCTCATATCTATAGCCGGAAGAGCCTATTCCGGAGTGGTTGGTGGAAGGGCGCACAGTGCTCCTGCCGAAGATGGGCAACTTAGCTAGGATAGGACTGTTCGGACAATTGGACCTGTGTGTCGAGAGATGTACGAACAACGCGGATCAAAATAAGGCGTAGCAGGTTGTCGGGAGAATCTGCTCATCGATAGATGTGTCTGCAAAGGCGCAGTATCCTATCACCGTTACCTATAGATGGCTTGGATTGATTACCGGAAAGCCCTCGATTCAACCTCCCATAGACATATCATTTGTGTGTTGGAAAGCTTAAAGGTTCATCCACACATCGTGAGGTATATAGAGAGATTGATGCCGCTTTGGAAAACCAGATTTACTATCTCATCTGGAAAACATCGTGTGACAACTAACAGCGTCAGCTTTCAGAAAGGTGTCTTTCAGGGAGACACCATGAGCCCTCTCCTCTTTGGTTCACATTATTGCCACTATCTCTCGCACTGCGTCATTCCGAAGGGTACTTCTGCGGCAAACCTGGAAATCGAAAGAATAAGGTCACTCATGTATTTTACATGGATGATCTTAAGATTTATGCTAAAAATAAAGAGAAATTACGTATAGCTCTAGGGATTGTCGAGAAATACATTCAAGGCGCTGGAGAGATCTATACATACCTGGGCGTGCCACGGAGCCCCACTCAGGACGTGACCTCTACAAAGAATACTCTCCGATGCAGATGCAAACGTCTCATTCCTCGGATTTGGTCTTCCGAACTGTCGGCGAGGAACAAAGTATCTGCGATGAAAATGCTTGCCGTTCCGGTAGTACTTCATTCATTTGGAGTGGTTCGATGGACGAAGGACGTGCTCAGATGCCTTGATATCGGGACGCGAAAGGTTTTGCACTTGAACAAAGGCCTTAGGTCTTCTGCACATGCACGGCCCTGTCTTAAACTGAACCAGTGAGATTTGCTGGTTAAAATAGGCAGAAGTGGGTCACTGGTATCACTTCAGTGAAAGTTTTACTTTTAATCAGTGAAAATTTCACTTTTAATTAGTGACATATCACTGATTAGAAGTGAATTTCTCCCTGATTGCCAGCAAATCAGTAAGAGCAGGATATATATTTACCTACTGAGACATTTCACTGGAAATCAGTAAGAATATCAATGGTAATTAGTGATATTTCATTGGTTGTCAGTGAAATTTTCACTGCAGTGATACTAGTGACTCACTTCTGGCTACTTCAACCACTGAATCTCACTGGTTCAGTTTAAGGAAGTAGTGCGCGCAACTCGCATTGGGACGAAAGATGCAATATGGAAAGAAAAATATCGATATTTACGATATCGATATATCTGGCGTGGAAATACTGATATTTCGATAATAAAACCACTTTAGAGTGAGCGAGTAGGAATATATTTTATAGATATTTACGATAATGATATATCGGGCATGAAGATATCGATATCAAATATCGATTCATCGGTTTAAAAATATCGACATTGCCTATAGTTTGACATTGATATTCTATCACTAGGAAGGGCCCCTGCTCGATTCTGATCTTTGTTGAAAGTTACATGTACTCGCAGGTGGACTCTGTTCGCTCTTTCCCGAAACACGATATCTTTCACCTTTAGTTTTACTGAAACTTTGATCAAAATTCTCAGTTAGAAATTACGTTTCGAATCTACCTGTAACAAGCTGTTAGATGAAACGATTATCTTATTTTTTCCAAAAAGTCGGCTCTGATCGTTTTTATTGTTTGATGTTATGGTTTTTTGACCAGTGAAATATATATGTTAACGTTTTTTGTCTACATGGTCGATAATCAATATTTTTTTAATATTGATGATTAATTTTATATGTTTTGAAAAAAATCTCTCTAGCTCCGCTGGGATTCGAACTCCAGGTCTTTCAGATTTCCGGTCTGATGCTCTAACGAAAAGAGATTTTTTTCACAACTTATGAAATTAATAATCAATATTCAAAAAATATTGATTATCTACCATGTAGACAAAAAACGTAAATATATATATTTCGCTGGCCAAAGAACCATAACATCAAATAATAAAATCACTCTCATATTCGAATGATTAAGAATTAATCTTGCAAGTACATAGAATGATGTCGACATTCAACTTGTAAGAGTTGTGAAGAAAATGTGCTCGTCTCTCTGTAGCTTAGTTGGTTAGAGCATCAGACCGGAAATCTGAAAGACCTGGAGTTCGAATCCCAGCGGAGCTAGAGAGATTTCTTTCACAATTTATAAAATTAATAATCAATATTAAAAAAATATTGATTATCGACCATACAGAAGATAAACGTTAACATATCTGATCGTTTTTCCTCGTGACCCTTTAGATTTTTATCTCAATGACAATTTTTGTTGAAAGATATTCCATTCTAAAAATATATTATTCTTGAGATGAAAATAAATGATCCCGCACTCCCCGCGAAATTTTTTTGTACATTTACATTGATCGTTTGAAAATGCATGCTTTACTTTAAAGCCGAAAATCTGTACAGAAACTAAATCATAGACTTTCAGATAATAACCATTTGAAAGTTTGAAGAATTTGGCGTTGAGTCCACCTAGGTTGGAGTTATTTTAAGAAAATTGTACCTATAAAATTGCAAATACATAAAATCAAGAGCAAATCCGAATACTCTTTAAATCTGCAACAGGAATATGAATAAATATCACGTAATTGCTGAGTAATCTTAAAAAATGTTTAGTCATGGACTGGAAAGTTCTCTGAAGATAAAAATACGAAATTCGTCACTTTCGTCCATTTGATATCAGATACCATGTCACATCCTAAATATACCCCTTTGCACGCCGCTTCTTTTCAAATTTTGAAAATATTACGATTATATTTTGAATATGATAATATTCCAAGGAATCTGTATTTTCATTAGCGAATAACAGAAAATATTTAACGTCTTTTGCAGACTAGATGGAGCTATGGAAGAAAAATTATTTCAAATAATTTTTTTTTCTGTAAAAAGATCTTGTCCTTTCGCTCCGCTGGGAATCGAACCACAGAACTAGTGATCTTCGGTCAGGAGTTTTGTGGTTCGATTCCCAGCTGAGCGAAAAGAGATCTTTTTTCAGAAAAAAAAATTATGTATCATAATATTCCTTATGAAAAAGTAGTATTGGTAAGTAATGGATCTAATACTCTTTTCGCGGATAAGTGTTGGAAATCCAATACTTTTTCGCGAAAAAGTACTAGATTCTATACCTACCAATACTTCTTTTTCATAAGGGATTATTAAGAGTTATTTGCTTTTTATAAACAATCAGGAAATAATTTATCCAAATTGAATAACTTTATGTCAGCAAACATTTTTTAAACAAAAAAAGGGTATACTTTTTTGGAACCTTTCAACTTTAACAACGAGTCCATGATCCTTTTAAGTCGACCGCTACAAACTTCTTCGAAATTTAAGAAGCTTCAATTTAGAAAATAAATCTCTAAAATTGGTTCAAAAATACGACCTCTGGAACTTCTTAACCAAAAATTTCACTTTCTCCTCTTTTTTCCGATGGCGCACGATATTTGCATAATGTAAAAATAGCATTGAATTTTATTTATGGTAAGGAAGGCTCGATACATTTTTTTCTTCAAAGATTTAAAACGTTTTAATCTATCCAAATAACTCCCTTCTTTGTGACAATTATTTGTATACAAATTTTAAATTTGTTCAATAAAAAAACTGCACGATTGCGAAAAAATTTGAATTTTTAGCATTTTTAGTTACGAAAGATTTTATTCTGCGACTCAGTACTCAAAAAAAATATTTGTTCAACAAAATTCGTTGATAAAAAACCTGTTTATTCTTTTCAAATATGTCACATACGTCTCAAGGTTCTCATTCTTATGCAAACATCGTTTTTAATCTTGAAAAATCTGTATCCTATATATTACATATATTCCAGTATACCTGTCCAGAATATTCTTGAATGTTATCATCCCAGAAGCAAAAAGTTTTACTATAAATTCGACGTATATTTTTCTTCATATCAATCAGTTCCATTCTGTTATCGTACAGTTTCCTACGAAAATGGGCGAACAATTCTACTTGAATCTCCTAACAGTTTGTGTAGTTTTGGGACAAGGAATTGCGGTTTTATCTAAACAAAATATTGGTGAGTGAGGTTGAATTGTCTTGGACATTCTAATAAATCAAATTTTGAATTAAAAAGGGCAATAATCCCATTTCTTAAAAAATGGCGTTTATGCCCTTTTGGAATACCGGCCTTCAAATAATAAAGAATATTTCATTTTTCTACGATAAAAGGCATATTGAGACATTGTTTTGTAGAAATTTTTGGGAACGATATACGTTATTCGCTGTTTATTTATAGCGTTCACATTTAAAATTCCTTTCAACACAATAAAAATCAATTTCGTTGTGAAATATTGTGCAACAATGTTCACGTACGTGTGAAGAAATAGATAAGATGCGTGGGGCAGCTTTCAGACAATATTTAGCGTTTAAACAAATTTTCAATCGATTTAAACTGATGTAATAAATGAAATATGATAGAATCTCGGTATGTGGAATTATTGTTGGTATGAAGAAAAATTCTTTGTTTGTTTACTCGCTTTTTTAAAGTTATGACGAAATAACTTACACTTAACAATCGCCGGAAAAGATGTTTGGCAGAGGTTTTGTGGAAATTTAAAACCTTTGAAAAACAAGAAATTTGAAATAAAGATAGTCTATTGTTGTTTTACCAATACACAATTTTTTTTCAAAGAACAGCTATTATGATTTGCATGCTGCGCGCACGAGAAGTTTCTTCTTGGTAGTAAAATTGTCAATATAAATATTTCAGGGTGGCTTCTAAAAACAGAAGCAAATTTTTTGTCTTTTGCAGGTTAACAAATATTTTTCTAGGCCATTAAAATAAAAAAATTAAAACTTTAAAACCTGAAAAAGTATTTAATTTAAGTATCGAATACTTACGAATATATCGGGCATTATTTCTCAAGTAACATCTGTTTTTGTGATTTATAGCTCTGTTAATACCATAAATTTCTAAGTTTGTAGTAGAAAAAACTTTCCAATCATTTTTAATATTATCCATTCAATAGCACATAAAATTATTCAATTTTAAACTAGCTTACTTTTAAATTATTTCGTGTTTGAAAAATTTATTTTTTTTCAATATTTTTCCTTGATTGAGAGAGGATTTTTTTTATTTCTTACGGCCATGTCCCACAATCATTTTACAAGATTGTTTTATGGCCGGCCGTACGAATATCCTCAGCCTTTTTATTGAGTTGTAAGGAGGAAATTTTTGTTTGGCGGCAGATAACTTATTTTCAATATTTTTCTTATAGTGAAAGGAAAAAATTTTTCCGAATTCGAGGAAGACAATTTTTTATTTATTTGCATGGGAGAAATTGATGGTGTTTAATTTGTTCCTGAATTGAAGAAGGGAATTTTATTTAAAATTATTTCTAAATTCAAATACAGCGAATTTTTATTTTCAACATTTGTATTGACGGGGGGGGATTCTGTAATTTTCACATTCTTTTCTTTTTTCTGAAGTTCAAGATAGAAATTCTGTATTCTTAATACTTTTTTGAGTTACAAGGGAGGCAACTTCGTTTTTTAATTCTGTTGTCAAATTTTTTATTTTCCACAATTTTAGGTTAGGATGAAGAAGCAAAATTTTATAATTTAATTTTTTTATGTTCTGCTAGATAGTCCTTAAATCTTTTAATTTTTCAATCTGTAAAATTTTGAATTTAAATTTATTTTCCTTGAATATTCTTCAATTTGAAAGAGAAAACGTGAAAAATTGAACAGCTTTAGGTCAAATGCCGTTAAATTTGAACAATTTCGGACACAATATTAGAAAGTGTACACCGTTTCCCTCAATCATAAGTATTGTTAAAAAAAACATTTGACCTTCAAAAATGAAGATCAAAAATAAATTCAAATTTGTTTGAAATTAGGGCTTCTTCCTTTTTTTTGTCTGAAAGAAGCTTAGGTTTTTTCTTTTTATATCTTTAGGTTAGAACATGGGAATACTATTATTTATTCGTGTCGATTTTTGAAACTAAAGGTATTCAAAGGAAGCAGCCTGAGATTTCTTTTCAGTAAAAAAGGAACCCTTAACTCGAAATCAGTCAAATTTGTTTACATTTATTTAATTCCTAATAATAATTGCTTAAAGAACCTTAAATTCATCCTGTTATATTTGATTAATATCACCACGCGTCTTTTTCTTATAATACTTAAATTTGAATTTGTAGGGCTGTGTTCTTTTTTCACCTGAACTTAGTCACCCGTGCGGTACGGAGAAATCTTGAGGAAGTGTAGGTTCTTCCAGAAAAGCTACTCTTTTGAAACGATTAGTTTCAATACTATATATAATATAAAATTTAATATAATAATATAATAATAATAATAATATAAATTTTTCAATACTGTTGATGTACAAAATGAAATGAATACTGTAGTAGCAGATGCTTTACTTTCTATTTTGTTATTGTAACCATAGTAACCATAGCATTCACTCAGAGAAATGTCCTCTTGTGACAAAAGGATGTTCCTTGACGTAAATGGAATTTCCTCTTAAATTTAAGGTTGAGAGGATTTTCATTTTTCTGAACAGGAATCCTTTTGCAGCAAAAATTTTCCTTATGCGACTAGCTTCACCTAATCTTGAAGCCAAATAATTCTGTTTGTGTAAAACATATATTCCCGTCGTTCAAAATAAAACAGGCAAGAGGACGATGCTTTTGTTTCAAGACAACTTTTTCTCTGAGTGTTTACGACTATTTTCGTTGTGCAATTGAAGCTAGAGATTGACTTCCAGTACTAGAGGCATTTAAAATAAAATTACTCGAGGAGGCTGATGCTAGAAAAGCCACAGATATTGAAAATTCCTAAGAAGCATTTTATGTTGGACCTTGATACAGAAAAAATCAATCAGTCAAAAATGATGGCCCAAAGAAACCGATTGCTGGCAGAAAAAGGAAAATAAGCAACACAAATCAGACAACATAGAAGAAGCTCATGTAACAGTAAACAGAACATCAATTAAGAAATCAGTAAATATTTTAGAGAAAATTATTCACAAGATTTCGATAATTCTGAAGTGGCTTTTCGGCAGTAGCATAAAAAGTACAAACTTCTTCCCCGAGAACTAAGTGGTGTCTTGATAGTAGAGCAACATCTTATATGTGTCAAGATACAAATGTGTTCTTTGAATTTAACCATATTAAGGATCAAAGCATTCGACTTGCTACGAAGAATACTGCTGAAATGACAGGTAAAGGTACAATCCGTATTATCGCAGCAAATGAAAATTAGCAAACAAAAATAAAAATTGAGAATACTTTGTGCGTACCTGACACGGAAAGTAACTATTTGCTTGTTTAAAAGATTGTTCCTAATGGATTTTGTATTACAGTTACCAAAGCTCAAGCAAAAATCAAGGATCAGCGTGCTAAAAGAAACTTTAACAAACAAACCAAAAATTTCTCTTCCAGAGGAATCACGGAATCTGCAGCTAGTGTGAATGAATTAACTGATTTGAAAATAAGACATCAGCGTTATGGTCATCTAAATGAAGCTGATTTACAAAAAATATTTGCTCAAAACACTGAGAGATAAATTCGACAAATGGCGTTGGCTAGAGGATAGTTCAAGGTCTTTTCCAGATTGTCCAGGTCAAGAAGTCAAGTTTTTCCCGGTCTCCTTTTTTTGCATCAAATAATGAAATAACCATTTGCTATAGATGAAAAAATGAGCCATTTCATTTGTTATGGGCCAACATTTTTTAAAGAAAGCAGAACCATGAATAAACTAATTCTTAATTTTTTTGAACATAAGTCGCCTTTGCAATTCTTGAAATCTTTGCAATCTTCTTAAACATTTGTGAATTCATTGAAATCTCTTGAAGTACTTAAAACCTTTGAGAAATCTTAAAATTTCTTTGAAATATTTGGAAATCTTTGTGAATTTTGATGAAATCTTTGGAAATTGTTATGAAATCTTTGAAATTTTTATGAAATCTTTGAAATCTTCATGAAAGCTTTCTTGAATCTTTGTTTGTGAAATCTTTTGTTTTCGCTTGAAATCATTGAAATCTTTTGAAACCATCTCAAATTTGTTGAAGCCTTTTGAAATAGTTTAGCATCTGAATTATTTGTGAAATCTTTCGTATTCTTTTTAAATCATTGAAATATTTTAAATATTTTAAAATCTTTGAAATGTTTGAAATCTTAGAAATCTGGTGTACTGTACCCTTTTTGTAATCTTTCGAAAAATCTTTCTGAAATTTCTATGAAATCTCTGGGATATTTGTGAAATCTTTATGAAATATTTTGTATTCATTTGAAATCAATAAAATATTTTTACTCTGTGCAAAATCTTTTGTAATCTGAGAAATCTGGTTTACTATAAACTTTTTAAAATCTTTTGAAAGTTTTAAAATCTTCGGAAAATCTTCTTGCAATCTTTATGAGATGTTCGAAATGTTTGGGAAATTTTCGTGAAATCTTTGAAAATGTTATCAAATATTTTCATATATTTGTGAAATTGTTCTGAAATATTTGTAAAATATTTTTCATTCGTTGAAATAATTGAATTGTTTGAAATCTTAGTGAAATCTTTTCAAGTCTTCTAAAATGTTTTGAAACCATTTGAAATCGTTTCAAATCTTCGAAATGTTCTGAAATCTGGTGTACTGTAGACTTTTTCAAATATTTGAAATCTTTTAAATCGTTTGAAAGTTTTAAAAGCTTTGTGAAATTGTTGTGAAATATTTGAAATCTAGTGTACACGCCTTTTTTACATCTTTGAATTCCGTAAAATCTTTGTAAAATATTCAAAATCCTTTTAAATATTTTAAAATCTTTGAAATATTTTAAAACCTTTTGAATTCTTTAGTAATATTTTGTAATCTTGTGTATATTCAAAAACCGAGTGGTGAAACCCTTGAAAAATCCGTTATATGGTTATGGCTCATTCTTATTCTAAAACTGAATTAACATTGAAATTTGCAAACTAATAATTTTTATCCTTTGTAAGCTCAATATCACAAAAAAATATATACTTTAACATTATATATTAGCGGATATGAAATAGAAAACTTATAGAATTATTCACAATATTAAAGTCTCTTCATTGAAATCTTTAAAATAATTGGTAAAGTCCACAAAAAATGATTAGAAATCTCTTTATTTATCCTGTAATGAGTAAAAGACAAATTATATCTTGATAAATGAAAAACTTTTCAGTAGCAATATTTCTTCTAAACGAGATGTTTATTTCATTATAGACAAAAAGATTTAAATTACTTTTCACTTTTCAATAAAATAACTTTTAAAAACAAAAAAATTTAATTCGAGGTTTTCGTGAAAAAATTCAAGGAGATTTCCAGGTTTTCAAGGTTCAAACAAAATTCAAGGAGAATTCCATGTTTTCGAGATTTCAAGATCGCTCGACAATCTGTTTAAGGCACTCGTAGAAATACAAACAGAAAGGAAAATCAAAATCTTGAGAACTGATAACGGTTTGGAGTACTGTGGCAATGATTTTCCAAAGAAGTTAAATTTAACTACATGGAGAAAAATGGATGGTCAAAGTTAGAGGGTCCAAATTTAGAGAGCCATTCCGCTCTTCTAGATGGTCTTAAGAGCCGTTTAGAATTTTTTCGACATAGTTAGAGAGACTCTCATTTTATGGCCAGTCTGAGTGTTGAAAGAAGGTCAGACTCACTATTAGGGATAATCGAAGTATCCTTTCGGGATGGTCAGTACGATCATCTTGTTTTCACTCATTTCGGCCATCCACAGAAGAGCAAATGACCCATCGCGGAGGGGCAACCTGATTAGTTACCGTTGGCGTGTTTATTTAAAATGAATAAATGTGTAAGTCAATTCACAGAAAATAATAAATGTAAAGTACATAAGAATATTAGGAATCTAAGTTAAATTTAAATAATCTAAATTTTACTTTACAAGTCCTTCTTGTGAGCAAAGAATTATTTTTAAAAACTCTACTCTTATTATTTGCTGATTAAAAATGCTTTTCATATTTAAGGCCATGTTATACATGAGTCACGTCACCTAAATTATCGATAATTTTTTTGCAACAACTAACGTCCACACCGAATGAGATATCGAGTTGAAATTTTGGGGAAAGCCTCAGGAAACAATAATGTACGTTTGTATACAACATTTGGAACGCAATTTAGAGAAAATTTTTTTTGAAGAAATTAGAACCGGAGCAATATCGGCATTTTTTTTTGCAACAACTCATGTCCACACAAAATGAGATATCGAGTTGAAACTTTGGGGAAAGCATCAGGAAACTGTAATCTGCGTTTTTATACAACATTTGCCTCGAAATGTTGAAGAAAAAGTGTAATGAATAAGGAAATTCACAAAAATACCGACCGTGCTGTAGAACTCTGTAACCAATTTTCAATGTTCCCAATGAAACATTTTTGAGGTTCTGGCTTACATGTCTTGAGGAAAATGATGCAAACATCGGTTGCAAAAATTACACTTGATGATATTTGCTGGTTTGGTGCAAATAAACAAATTGATATTTCATATATCCATGGTGTCAGCACTGTTGATAATGCAGATCGCTTGATTGCCGGTCGATATTACTTATTCCAATAATAACTTTTTTTTCTTCCCCAACTCTATGCTTTACCACACACTGTCCTTTTATATTTATTAATATTTTCCCAAATTTTTTCCGCTCTATTTTAACTTTTATTTTTAAATATGGGACAAAAAATATCGATCTCAGGACTGGCTGGGTCACGTGACTAATGTATAACATGGCCTTAATCATTTCAAATAAGCGCGCCAACCTCAGTCAATCTGGTCGTCGACGCGATGGATGCAGTGTGAAAGGATACGAGAGTTGGGAACACCGTGGTTCAGAGCAATTTCGGAGTGAGTGAATGTCATTGAGCCGTTCAGTGTCACATTTGCTGTTTATTGAACTCAAACATATTTTTAACAAGTTTAAACTGCTTTTTAATATTTCGAATATGCGTAGAGAGTATAGTGCATAAGAGAGAACATGATTGAAAGTGAATTAAGTTTATTCTTTTGAATTTTCAACGTCAAATTTGATGCTTCCAAGGGATTAAGGGTAAAGGCGTAACTGGACGTTCAGCTATCAATTTGTTGTCACCGTGTTGTTTCAAACTGAAAACGTGCAAAAAATTTCAGCATTCATTGATTATGCAGGAAGTAACGAGATGTGGGATATTGTTTCCTGAATTCACTTCAATGTTTGAAACCTTACAATTCAGTGTGACACCGTGCCGCGTCCTTAGCCTTTCGTGCTCCGAAAATATATTGTCAATGTGCACTGTTTTTGCATATCAAATTGTATCTCATACACCTCACTCTCCACCCAGAATAAAAAATTATTTCAGAATGCATGTATTTCATATAAATTTTCAGGTTTTATAGGTTCCACTTAATTTTATAATTTCCAGTCTCTTATAAGAGAGACTGGAATAAGTATGAAAATGACAACAAATATAGAAAATGTAGGGTAATCAAATCGACCCCCTGAGATAGCCAGGTCGATTGTCCGAGGAGATCAAGTCGACTATCTGATATGACCAAATCGACCGAGCGATTCGACCCTTTATAATGATCAATTCCGTCCTCTGAGATGATCGGTTCGATTCTTTATGATGCTTGAGTCGCTTTAGCCATCTTCAAGGGCTGTCCTATAGTTGACCCTGCAATATAGTCTGTCTGCACATCTAGATTACCAAAATGACCTTCCATTTTTCTCCGTGTAGTATAAAAAGAGAATGGACTGTAGAATATACACCACAACAAGACGAGAGTACCTGAATGCATAAATACATATACTTCCTATATTAGGAAATCGATGTCGAACAAGAGCCCTAGGTAAAGTAACTCCTTATGAAGCTTCGTATGTTTCGAAACCTGATCTGACGCAGCTTAGAATTTTTGGCAGCCAATCATTTGCTTTTAATATATCCCGTACAATAGGAAAATTGGATCCACGATCTACTAAAAATATTTTCGTAGGATACTCTAGCGAATCTTAAGCATATCGCTTGTGGAACCCAAAAAACTAACATAAGAAGATAATCAAGAGTCGAGAGGTAATAAATATAGAAAATTCTATTGAAGACGATGAATTTGATAAAAACGACAGTACCACAAAATTCGTTGTCTTTCTCATTAACAGTAATGTATTAGAAGAAAGGAGACTTACAAGAATCTCAACAAGAAGATCGAAATCGAACTGTTCAAGAACCACGACGAAAAAACCAAATTCACAACGAAATCCAATTTCACTTCAAAAAGGTCCTAGTCGACCCAAAATAATCAGGAGAGGTAATAAAGCAGGCGTGCCCAGATAGGGGAAATCGACTCAATCACCACATGTTCGAGTTCCACCACCACTTCCCTCTTCTCAGGTCCAGAGGCTTGGGGGGTGGTCGCTCTCGTGAAGTTGAATGGGTAGAGGTCGGTGGTGGTGTTAAAATCCCATCTGGCAAATGAGCAATTTTCCCCTACCTCGGCAGGCCTGTAATAAAGGATGGCCAAAAAGGCAGTATCATATTGTCGAAAAAAATACATCAAGCACAACTGTTCTACGAAGAACTTGCAGATCCAACGCTGAACGAAGCAATGTCAGGATCTCATGCTCAGGAATGGAAGAAAGAAATGCGACTTGAATTTGATGTAGGATCTATGAGCAAAGCTTGGATTTTAGTTAAATCTCCTGAAAACAGAAAAAGTGATAGGTTGCAAAGAGGTTTTTGGAACAAAATTTAAATCTGATGGAATCATCGAGAGAAGAAAAGCAAGACTAGCTGCAAAAGGATACATACTTCCAACAACATGAGATAGAATATCAGGAGGTATTTTCTCCTGTAGCTAGACAGAGCATTATTTATAAATGAAGATTTGGAAGGAGATGTATATGGGACAAGCAGAAGGTTTCATCAAACCAGGTAATGAAAATGGGGTCTCTTCAATAAAAAAGTCGCTTTACGCTTCAGAGCAGTCTGTAAGGCAATGAGACAAAAAATCGGATAAACGACTTCGTTAATTTCAGATTAAACCTTCTAATTTAGAAAATTGTGTTTATGTAAAAAGAACCCAAGAAGGTATCCTCATCATTGTAGTTTATTTTGATGATTTCATTGTCGCGACAAAACCGAAAAGAAGAATTTACTCGAATTAAAGACTTTTTAGCACAGGTTTTTAAAATAAAAGATTTGGGTTCCTTTCAGTACTGCCTGGGTATCGAATTTCGTCAAGGTCCAATTACATTAAAGATATTATGATTTAGTTTAAACTGGAAGACTCAATACCAGTTTTCTCTTCTTTGGAATATAAAGCAAAACTTCCAAAGAATGTGAAACCAAAAACTAATGAAGGAGAAAAAGAGACAAGTTAATTTCCTCATCAATCAATAATTGGATCACTTTGTATTTAACTGTTGCAACCCATGCTGACCCAGCTTATACAGTCAGTTTCTTGAGTCAGTTCAATTAAAATCAAGAAAAAGAATATTGGTGTGTAGCTAAAAGATTTTCAAGATGCCTTCGAGGAAGTACTAAACAAGGTTTAATTTATCAAAAAACTAAAAAAATTCTTGGTTATGTAGATACAGACTGGGGAGCAGACATGGCTGAAAGAATTGAGTTTTGAGTGGGAGTGTCATAATATTTTTTTACCATTGATACCCGTGGTTTCATATATAAAAATTTTATTTGTTAAAGCTCCTTCGGCTTTAATAAACACATTTCTATTTCTGTATCTTATTCCGGGACTGCTTATTCAGATATTGCAAAACAAAATACCAATTTCATTTTTCATGTATTCCATTAAGCCATTTCCCTTTCAGGGTAGGCGTGACACTACCCGATTCGGGTAGTGTTTCTAGGTGGATAGTTTTCTTGTAGTTATAAATAACTACAAGTTTGGGCTCACCGCACCCATAATATGCCAAAAGCACACAGTATTCTCGAATGGTCACCCATCCAAGTACTAACCGCGTCCAACGCTGCTTAACTTCAGTGATCTGACGAGAACTGGTTTTTTCAGCGTGGCATGGCCGTTGTTACTTTAATATTTGTTCTTTACTTTGCATTAATTTTTATTCTCAAATACCTTGAAAAATGTATCTTGAAGAATGACTGGAGATGCTTGGTGGAATGATGAAATCCACGTGGCCGGTCACGAAAAGAACCAAGCGTATCTAAGAAAGTTGAACATTACAGGCCTTAGCGATGACGAGAGAATCAGACTAGAAAATTATTACAGGGACAAGAATAAAAAATACTAGTCAAAGAAAGCAAGGATAAAATCAAACAGGAAGAAGAATCTATTAATTTTTTTGTATCTTGTGTCGTTTTCTCCTAAAATTTACTTTTTTTATTTTTAATGTTATTTTTCACGACTAAAACAAAAATTACGCCTCCCATCAAAAAGTGACGAATACAAAAATTTGTAGATCTTTTTGGGTGCACATTCTAATTCTATTCATATTTTTTGTATCATGCATAGTTTGACTGCAGAATGGAAATTTTTATTTTTCCTTTTTTTGTGGATAAAACCAGAACCGTTGATGATAGAATGTTGGTTAACGAACTCGATCTTTCTTTTCAGTCCCTAAAACTGTGTGCCGAAATTACAACCTAATCCGATTAAACTTTCGAACGTTATCCGGTATACAGACGACGACGACAATAACGACAACGAGAGACCATAGTAAAATCTGCTTTTTTCTGATTCAGGGGGTCTCGTAACGTATAAATTGAAAGAAATTCGCTGTAGTCAGTCTTCACATAAAACTAATATATTCTCATTATGATGAAAATGTAATTATTATAAAAAGACGCACTTTGAAAGGGAGTATTGCTATGTTTGATTAATATCGAATTGAAGCTTTTCAACTTGAGAATTGGATTTAAAATTTTTGTATAGATGAATGAAATTATTATCAGGTAACTATTATATCATGAACTATCAAGTGGCGTTCGAAATTATTAAATAGATTTGTCTAAACTTAAAAAGAGATTTCCGTAAGAAATGTTCGGATTTTGAAACTAAGTAATTAAAAATGAGTCGTTTTCAAATTGTGCATCACGCTTCATAAAATTAACTCTTTTTAATCCGAAGTCCAAAATTAAACATTTGGAAATCAACTATGAGGCATTTTCGTACCGGGGGAACAAGTTCATGTTGACAACAATTTTATAAGATATTAAACTGACGCAAAGTAATAAAGTGCAATATCGAACTAACAGATCAATTTTCGAGACAAGAAACACCCGAAAAGCGAGCGGAAACATAGGAGCTTCAATGTGGACAGAACGAATAAACCTAGATTATTATATCTACAGAGTAAATCCCAGGGACAGTGGCGCACATTGAAATTTCGGCTGGGGGAGCGAACCTCCTTCATTTACGGGACCACCCACCCACCCCTCCAGGAAAAACCCACAAATCACAATTTGATGAGCAAAAAAAAAGGACCCTCGTTAAACATTTCTTCATTTTCTACACAAAACGCAGGATTTTTAACAACAAAGGGCTTTCGTTTGAAAACAAATTAATGGCCTTCACGATTTTAATGGGTACATCTTGTTCCTGGATTTGATACTGAAAGCGTCACAGCAATGGTCTATGTGCTTATTTATGTTATGACTATTCTTATTCAGTGAGAAAAATTTATCACATATTGGGCACTTTTTGGCCCTGAAAATTAATTTTCGTTTTATAATTGCACTATTTACAATGCCCATATCTAAAACCAGTGATGCCTAAACTTAACATTGAGAACATTTTTAATGCTCACAGCAGAGCTTCTGACGCGCATAAATTTGAATTAATAAATAATTCGGTACATTTTTTGTGTAGTAGCGTTTATTCTTATTATTATACACTTTTTTAGCACTAAAACTCAAACTCTAATCTGCTTCTTTTTTGGAATCCACCGGACGCCCACCCACCCCCAAGACGACGGACCACCACCCACCCCCCAGACTAGGGGGAGCCGCCGCTCACTCTGCTCCCGTCCAATGGGCGCCACTGCCCAGGGATATTATTTATCTGAAGTTGGATAAAAACGTTGCAAACAATTGACAACTATAATTATCTGATAGCGTTTTTATCCAATTTCAAATAAATAATATCTCTGGGATTTACTGTGTAACTATCAATATTATACGTTTGCTATAGCGCACAGGAAACTGTTTGAATGATTTGGTGTCATAGTGGGTGTCTCTCCCAGGCTTTAGTATACAAATCACTTCGACCTTCTTGTATGCCACAGGGGTATATCTCATAGCTATGAATGCCCTAAAAATGGTAAACAATGGTTCCTTCAAAACACCCAAACCTTCTTGAATCATCGCCGGATATTTATATTATATTAAAATAGTTAAAATTATTCTGGTCAGCGAAATTATTTCGCCTTGTTTTTAAGAAACAAGTTCATTCTCCTGATATGACCATTGGCCATCTTTTCTCGTTTTGTGTCACGACTGACCATAGCTGACTCGCACCACTGGCATTCACGGGAATCCCCGTGAGACAGTGATGAAACGTCGTGCGTCGAAATGGTCAGCCGTTCCTCTCCAGCTTATACATGGAATGGTATATTTCGAGAAAAGATGCCAAATGGGCGGTTTGCGCACTGCAAGTGTGAAGTCCCAGCACAAACTCCAAGTTGAGCCGAAGCTGTGCATTTTTCTCAACGGTGGAAGCATTTTGCTAACCGATTTGGTGGGTTTTGCTCATCGTCTTCGCGCATGATTCGCAATCGACCATTTTCCATGTCTGTAAATGTTGGCCAATCGAGGGTTTGCATGAGGGGTTTGCACTGATAAGGAATTGAAGTAAATAATGCCTATAATACATGAAGCTAATAGATTCATTGGTATTTTTCTTTCAGATGCATCATCAGCATTCCTTCTTCGTCAAAAGCGTGCGTCTCCTTCATCTGGCCAGAAGAACGAATATCCGCCAAAGGCTCCCACGGTATTTTATCGAACCTCCCCTAAGCCCCTTCCCAATTGGGTCCGGGTTATGAGAGGTACCGACGAGGTTGGCATTGGCATTATAGTACATCCTTTTGTCATCGCAACAAAAGCTAGCATTTTTGAAGACGGAGTGCAATACCATGTTGAATTCCCTGGGCCAAGTGGAGGTACCGTTCGTCACAAGATAACAAATGTACAACCAAATTTAGATTACAAACGCTTAAATGAAAAACACGGTGGAATTCACGACGTTGCTTTGGCTGCATGTAGTGGTGTCATGCCAAAGAACGATTTTACATTGAATAAGCTTGGGGCAGCAGGAGACTTTACACCCACCCAAGTTGGGTGGATCGTTTCCAAAATCTAGAAACGACAAAACGATGCCACGACGCACAATAAAAGTAATGTTGATTCGCAGTGTAGATGTTGGTGTATTCAATTTTTCTGTACATTTCAACTCGGAAGCTGGTGCGTCAAATAAAGACATAAATCTCCAAAATATTGCTTTATTCTTTCTTTTTTAATTTTAATTATATTCTTAAGAAGTTTTCATTCAAATTTATTGAATATTTTTTTCTCTTCTCATAACTATAGTTCTTCCAAAAATGAAATAAACCGGTTTTGTTAGATTTTTTTTAAGATAACACTATTTTTATTAATTTTTTTAGTAAATTACGACGCCAGCGCTATCTGCCGTCGTTGAACTTGATTGAATTGGAGAAAAATGGCGATTCCCAGCTGTTAGTTGCTTTTTTCTAACTGGTATAAAATAAGATCTAGTTCGTTTACAATAGTCTAATCTATTTCAAAAGAAATTTATAAGCAAGAACAATGTTTTAATTTTGTTTTCTGTTCCCGATCCCATTTTCTACCAAAATTTGCTCACTCGAGTTTGACACAGTAGATGACATCAAAATTATTCTCCTAACTTCGGTGAAACGTAAAACTTTCGCTGCAAAATTAAAGAAGCTGACACAGTTTTCAGGTATATTAGTTTCGATTAGCCCGGTAGTAAACAACTGGTCTCTATAATAAAAAATTAAAGTGGGAAAACTATTTAGCACTCGGAACTTTTCTTAAAAGTTTGGATAACTCTTTTCTTCTTTCCGTTTTTTTTGCATTGTTAAATATTTGTCTCTATACACTCAAAATATTATATTATGCATCTATATTTATTGAAGGCCATTGCCCTAGAGTGGCGGCTTATTAATGTTCCAGTGTATTGGTGAAAATGGATGAATTCTCTATTTTAAAGTTCTGTTAGAAAAAGTGTGAGCACAGCTTCTACTTTTTTTGGAGGATCAATATTTAATTTTCTATAAGATGATTAATCTTCTAAAAGTTGCAAAGCTTTTGTGATGTAGTCTTGTTCACTCATTATTATGTTCTCGTTACTTTTATCGGCAATGTTAAAATAATGGCTGTGTCTAGGCGTCCCGAAAAATTAGAGGGGTTGGACCAATATTATTTTGTGTCCAATATATTTTATTTCTAATGTTAGTTCGACAATATACTAAAACGTGTTTGATTGAATATTCAATGTTAGTTATAATTTTTCATATTGGAAAATTATTCTTATTAAGAGAGGTACCAAATTTTCCTTCAAGACTTATTACTTCTTTTATGCGATTAGGTATGGGTTGATCAGACATGTTAATTACTCAGGCGTTGTGATCTGTAAATAAATTATATTTTTGTTGTAGTCTATTATTATTTAGTTTCAACGTACATTTTTCGATAAATTTTTTAATCAAAAGTTTAGTGTAATTAGTTATCCAAATTTGCGAACTATTAAAGAATTGAGCTGAGGCTTTTCTTATAATTCTATTTTTAAGAAAAGCAAAATGTTTATCTAAATTTTTGATTTCTGCATATATATTTGTAATTTCTTGATGTAGATTTTTCGGCCTTAAAATGTTGTTGAGTTTTCTATACAGTACCCTCTCACTTATCGCGAAAGGCTGGGACTGGGATTCGCGTTAAGTGAGTTCCCCCACTACATCAAAAATTGCTCTCTTCTTGCGCTTCATCCTCATATGTGATTGGTAGAGAAAATCGAATCTATTCAAAAAAGTTAATGCCAAAATATGACAGTTGATAAAACAAGTAGGAGAGAATATTCAGAGGTTATTGTACTAATTTTAGCTACGAATCCTAAAACACGAAGTGTTTTCTTACAAGTGTTCTTTGAAAAAAAGTTTAATCTCCTACTTCTCATGTTAGCATTATCGGCTATCTGCAAAGGTGGTCTTGCTGGAACCGGTGGAATGTTCGATGGAGGATGTTGCTCTTCTTCTTGTTGATAAAGAGCTTCATATCCGTTTTTTCGCAAAAAGGATACCTCATCTCTTAAATACTGAGGCGTTTGATGAGCATATTCCGGGTGCATATTGACCCAACGGTCATGTAACCTCTGTATGAATCCTCTTCGCGCCGGTGAGCCTCTTTGCCAACAGGTAAGGATGTCTCTCCTGAGTTGGTCCGACCATTTAAATCGATGTTCTCGCGTTTGTCCGGAGCCATTGCCTGGTCGTCGCCTCGGTTCGGTCCTATTGCCACTCCCAACTGAACCATGGCCTCCATCCGAGAGAGGCCTATTGTGGGTGGCACTGAGCGATACTGCTGTCGTAACCGCATAATTCATTGCATTGGGGAGTTAGCCCAAAACAACGTGGCTGACTGCAAGAGCCGGAGCTCTCGGGCGATGGGGTCGCCACATCCCTACGCTATACTATTATTATTATTACTATTATTTTCTTGGGTTGAGACCGTAAGAGCCTCTGACGTTTGGATGATCCCGTTGCGTCTCCTCCTGAGTCAAGCGTGACCCCAAAGCCTTCTCCCTCCCGCACAGACGACAGAGGGGGCTTTCTGCGAGCCCTATCTTATCTCTCTGATACCCGAGGTTTCCATATCCTATAAACACTTCTATTAGGACTTTGACTTCGTTCTTCCCGAGCTTGAGTATTTTCTTCGCTCGTTCAGAGTTTGGCTTTAAACCCAAGAGTGTTTTGGCCTGTCTGCAGCCAGTGGCCAATTCCCACTCATTCTGATGTTCCTCGGTCAGCCAACTGTTGATTTCTTCAGTGGCTAACCTACTGGAAATGCCTACAACTGGCTCGGGTCCATTGAAGTTTTTTCTTGCTGCTAGTTTTGCTAGCCTGTCCGATATCTCATTGCCTTTGATGCTGCTGTGTCCAGGGATCCAAAGTAGAGTCACTCGGTGTTCCGGCGCTAGCTTGTTCAGTGCCACAAAGCACTCCCATACTAGTAGCGACTTAATCGTTGTTCCATTCGGGGCCATTGTAGCAGCCCTTCTGTGTGAGCAGATACGGATGTTTCTTTTGTTGTCATATACCAGTGCCTTGTAGGCGCACTGGAGCATGGTCATAATCTCAGATTGTAGGACTGTGGCGTAGGACCCCATCGGAATTGTGAAACCCCGTCCACTCCTTCAACGACATACACCGGCGCCTGCCTGCTCCTTGTTTCTGGAGCCATCTGTCCACCAGTCGTCCCCATCACTGGGCAGGTATGCCTCGCCGTTAACCCATTCCTCGTTCATGGCTAGGCTAACACGATACTTCTTGTCGAAGAGATAGCGAGTGGGCGTTTTGTCCCTGAGCATGATCAGGGTCGGCCTACTCGCGATGTCCTTTCGGGTATGCACTGCTGTCGAGATCCTTCCGCTGTGTACCATCTTTAATCTCCAGGCCGCCTTCGCGGCCATGGCCTTGTTGGTGAAATAGAGGGGCTACAACCCTGTTAGTGCCCCCAATGTCATCGTGGGTGTCGACTTCGAGACACCAGTAACGCCTCTTAGAATCATCTCCCTGATTCTTTCCAGTCGAGACTTCACAGTGGAAGGTTCGACCCTGATCTACCAGACCACCGCCACATAGGTTAGCCTGGGTCGAAGGATCGCTGTGTAGATCCACTTTAGTGTCTCCGGCTTCAATCCCCAGCTTTTCCCTATGTTACTTGTTTTCCAGGTGCTCGTTCGATAACAGCTTTTTATCTAGGATGACTCCTAGATATTCAGCTCATTCTTTTATTTCCAGTTGTTGTCCTCCCAATTTCAGTGTACTCGTGGTTCCCCACTTATATCACCTGGTGAATACAACCGCGTCCGTCTAACTCAGATTGACCGATAGTCCAGTCCTCTTGCACCAAGGATCCACTATCCCCAGTGCTTGCTGCATTACACCGAAGAGCGCATCCAGATGCTGGCCGCGCACGATAACCAGTATTTTTCAATAAATAATTAAAGTAGTCCGGCTATTGGATCGGTCAGATGAAAAATCGTGAAATTATTATTTTTTTTTACGGAGAAATATGTCCTCTTTCACATAATGCCTTTTTTAGGGGTACTTTCCAGGTTAAAATTTGAATTATCTCTGTTTAAAGACGTGTCAAAACACATGGGATCTTATGGAGAAGCCTTTCGTGGGCTCCAAAAATGGTTAATTTTGGCTTTAAAATACGTTGAATATTATTAGGAGAACTGTTTTGGAGACAGAAAATATAATGTGAAATTTGAATTACTGCTCATTTGTACTTGCTTCCAGGGTATTTGAGCTTAATTTTAGCAAAACATACCGAGGTAAAATATGACGATAACGGTGTGGCGTTGACTAAAGTTGGCAGTACAGATTCTGTGAGGTTCTGCTGGAATCGGGAAGAGCGCGAAATTTTAACTAATGATTTTGTGAAATGCTGAGCGTGAAAAATGTCGTTGACTCTAATCGAGTCAAATCAACATTTAAATTTACATTCTATGATTATTTTAAAAACATTTTCTTTATTTTGATCAGCATACAGATTTAATACTTAATTTATTGATTGATAAGCTGGCCAAATTTTGGATTCAATTCCAAAAAATAATGGACATAGCTTTGACTATCTTCTCCAGTAGCCGGACTAATTTAAAGGGTGGCGTTCCAAATGTTTTTCTTTAGGCCTTTCAAATATAACAACCTCTTTGTTGTAAAAAATATTTTTAACGAGTAATTCGATAGAAACAGGTAATATTTTTCCATAATTTACTTATTTTTTATAATATTTCAAAATATATTAACTTTTTGTAAAAAAGTTTTAGATAAAAGTTATTCCTTCTAATAAAATGGAACTTTTTTTCAATCCTATCTTGATGCGCGCGATTTCTACAGCTGCAAGTGTTGGTTATTAACGTTGATATTAACATAATCCTTAATAAACCTCTTCGTCACAACATACTATTTAATTTCCGTGAGCATAGGAAAGTGTGCTTCAAGAATTCTTAGAGTGAATGTGAATGACGGAGGGCACATTTTCTTGATAAAATCAAAATTGTTGATACTTGAGTGTGTGATGCTTCGAAAATTCCAGAAGTAAATCTTTTTTCTTTATATAGTGTCTGCGGGACATCTGAATATAGTAAACAATAAAAAAGTGTTTGAGCCTGCGCAGTTGCGCGCACTTTCCACTCCTACAGACGTTGAAGAGGACATTTAAATCTTGAAAACGTTGACACGATTTTAAGATTTTCTTGGTGAGTTAGAAATCAAAGCACAATGTCAAATCCATGAAAGTACAGTAGCCTATGGTCCACTGAACTTGCATGATTTTTCTCAGAATTTTCCAACATTGCACAGAAAAGCTGTGAGCAGGCAATGCATTCAATTTGTAGCTCGTTACACATATTTTACAAGTAAATTTTTGGTATTTTGTCCAAGTCTTATATGTTTTATCTTCTCCTGAGGGTTTAAGGAATAACTGTAATAGACCGTCAGCCCGCGGTACTAAAAATTCAATGATCGCCGCGCGT